>APFE030584143.1:0-34188 GCA_000404065.3 Pinus taeda
TAAGCTACCATCACCCTAGCTGGTTTATTTCCATTACTGTTTGTAAGCATATTTCAGTATTTTACATTAATGAAATGAAGTATTATTTCCGCTGCATATCTGTGTTTATGGTTATCTAAGTAATTTGTTGCGTTCCTGTTTAAGTCCAGATCAGTGGTATCAGAGCAGTCTGCTTTTTCTCTGTTTTTCTTTGCATGTCCCCAATGAGGTCGGAATATAAGGAGTTAGGGCTTGAACTGGTCGAACCTTTGCAAGATCAGCCTCGCAAATTCCGATGGCCTCCCATGGCGGATGAAAAGAAAGACGAGGGCGCAGGAGATCCTATCAAAATCTTGCTTGAAGAAGCCCTCGAGCGGCAAAGGAACGCGATGATGGATAGATTTGCGCAGATCCTTTAGCGGCTACCTAGAGGCGACGCATTGGCTTCCAATAGCGACTCTGGAAACGCCACACCGTTTAAGGTACAAGTTAATTTTGAAATCCCCATCTTCGAGGGTCAAATAGATGCAGATGCCGTAGATAAATGGTTAAATCTACTAGATGGGTATTTTTCTGTTCATGAATTTTCAAGTCGGAAAAAGATTGTTTTCGCTCTTCTCAAAGCAGCCCCCCACGTCAAGGACTGGTGGGAAACGTATTGCGAGCAAAGGAATGAAAGTGCTGGCTCACTATTTTCAGCCGCACCCACTTGTGATTCATTCGGGATGCCGTCAAGGAGCAGTACTACCCTGTCAAAAGCTATGAGGACAAATACATCAAATGGACCACACTCCAGCAGGGATAGGACCAAGATGTGCCAGAGTTCACAAACATTTTTCATACCCTTCGCGCACAGTTGGGTATCAAAGATTCTGAGCTGCATCTGGTACTCAAATATCGCGGCTGCCTACACAGATACATCCAGGAAGAGATGGAGTTCCTGACATCTCTTCGCTTGGCACGGCGTACCGATACACTGTTAAAATCGAGCAAAAGTTCAAACAGAAAAAGCGAGACTTTGGATCTGCAAATCTAAAGCCCAAAGGACAAAGCCAAGGCGGGGTGACCCAAGACAAGCCATCGAAGCCACAAGAAAAGAACAACACCACAAATCCGAAGAAGGACACAGGAAAGTGGTGTGAGTTCCACAAGAGCCCCACTCGCAACACAAGTGAGTGTCGGACCAAGCAGTCGCTGCTGGCTGAGTTGAAGGCTTCCGAATCAAATGCATGTTCCGACCCTGAGCCAGAACCCGACAAGGGGAATGGCAAAGGGAAGTAGATCATTGATGCAGAGCCCAGCGCCACTGTTGCCACTGCCAAGATCCAGAAGAATGAGCCTAAAGACCCAGAGGAGGGGGAGCGCCTTTTCCACTCACAAATGTGGGTGAAGGGTTCACCGCTACAATTCATTGTTGACAGTGGGAGCCAAAAGAACCTCGTTTCAGCAGAGGTCGTGAAGCAGTTGGGCCCACTGACTACACCACACCAATAGCCGTACAGTATCGGGTGGCTTCACGAAGGATGAGATCTCAAAGTTCGCTAGCAGTGCCGCCTTCCCTACAGCATCAAGCCCTTCACAGACGAGGTATTGTGTGATGTTACACCTCTGGATGTTTGCGATGTACTATTAGGCCAACCATTCTTGTGGAGGCGACATGTTGTGTATGAGTCAAGGCCTCACGTTGTCATTATTTCTTTGGATAATTCATTATACAAGATACCGAAGGTAGCCCCACCTATTGCCACCTCTTTGATCACTGCCAAGAAAGGCATCAAGCTCATCTCCAAGACTAGAAAATTCATTTTTTGTCTGGTTCGCTCCCAAATTAAGGGCAAGATCGTTGCTACATCCATGATCCCCGCAAAGGGTTCTTCCACGTAGCAGTAGCAGCAAAGGGATACGGTCATGACAGAACACAAGAACAACTTCTCCTCACCCACAGGGGTACCACACAAGTTTCAGGTGGGCGACAAAGTTTGGTTGCATCTGCAGAGAGAGCGCCTTACCAGAACCCATTAGAAACTCCGACATGGTCCTTACACCAGTACCAAGGCTACGGACAACAATGCTTTGAAGCACAACATCCCTCCATTCCTTCGCTTGCACCGAGTGTTCAATGTGGATCGTCATTGACCATGCTTCCCACCATTTCTGGACACATCAAAGATTGTAGAACAGCTCACTAGAGACCCAGCTTAGCAGAAGCTTCCTCATCTCAGGGAGGAACTCAACCCAATGGGGACCATTGCTTCCTAAGGGGGGAGGAATGATCTAGGTGGATGTTGGTGGCCACCCACCTAGCCCATTTGGACCCCCACAACTGTCTCTTTCAGCTTTTTCAATTTCCTAAATTGTAGCACAGTTTACTATTTTTAGCAGTTTTTTGGGTCCTGAACTTCCAGAGCTGTTTTGAGGCCCTAAACGATGTTTTTTGGGAAATCTGGGGGCAACATAGGTACATCGATCGATGTTGCCGTTTCCAAAGTGGTAATTCTCGGATTGATCTTTCTAACGAGCTATTGTACGCGTCAAACGAAGATCCTACAAGGCCTCTCAAGTCAAGCGAAGAAATCCCTCTCTCTATCGAAGGTAAAAGGACCCTAATTCTCTAGGGTACCTCTCACATGTGCGAGAATTAGGGCTGTAGTGCTGTCACACTAAGCCTACCACTATACATCAAGAAGGGACTCGGTTGATCAAGAGAAGGAAGGAGTATCCTTAGGTGAAGGATATCACTAAATAGAAAAGATAAGTATCTCTTCTAGAAGGTCTACTAACAGTGGAAGGAAGAACAAAGTGCCGGGGAACAAAGTGCCAGAAGGAGGTGGACAAAGTGTCAGGGAAACATAGTGCAGAGAAAAGGTAGGACTTGACTTGTGCTTGGAGGATCTTCTAGTCAAGGGTCTAGGGTTTGGCATTGATCAAGAAAGAAAGCTTCAATAAGAGAAAATCTTACTGAAGGGTTTTCTCTAAAGGGAAGAAAGGTTTTGGCCCTGGCAGAGAGCCAACATCTTGTGTTCTTGTTTTATGTTTTGATAGCAGTTTGATGAAGCACACACACATGCATTAATAAGAGAAGAAGAAGATTAAGCTAACAAAGACAAAATTGTAAAAAGACTTCACAATTTGTTATATAGTCCCGAAGAATCACTCTACACCTAATTGCCGTAGATTCTTCAACACTTCGCACTTATGATTGTAGGCGTCTCTTCACCGAATTGCTTTCCTCCAAATGAGGCCGAGCACTGCTATATATACATGTTTCCTCATGTCCTTTAGGTCGACATGATTACTTGAAGGAGGGTCGACATCATCTTCTAGGTTTCTTCATTCATTGTAGGTCGACTTGAAGAGAGCTAGTGACAAGGTCTTGGAGGTTGTCTTTACATAGACAAGTGTTACTCTTTACAATGTGTAACATGTCTTCATTACATGACAATGACTCTTTATACTTTATGACTAGATGACAAAATTCCTAAAGGCTCTCAATGGGAGCCTTAACTAAAAATAAATCTCTCTCATGAAATCCATGATGCAAGCATTACAATAATTTTTTTTCTCTCCTTTACATCTATTACATAAAATCACAATTACATGTCATTATGAAGGCCGAACCTAGTTACATTTTTCAACACATTCCTTCTTATGACATCATGATCGTTGTAACTTTAATAGTAATCATGTTTATTAATATCATACGAGCATCTTCATCATCTTGAAGATTATGTACCTGCAAAAACTTTAATAGCAAGTACAACCAAAATACATATACAAAAACATGAAATTAACTATATCAAAATTTTTGTCAATATAATGGAAGCATCAAAACAATCAAATACTTTAGACATAAGATACCTAAACCTAGTTAGGATCATAATCAGCAAGAGACACATACTAGACTTCAACCTCTTTCTAGGGTTTTGTCACAAACCCTTAGACTCCATTTTCGAGACACAAGGCCTTAGATATCAACAATTCAATAAAATAACAATTCTACTATACATCTAAGGTTTCAACAATTTTAGACTCTACTAGGGTTTTGCAAACCCTAGTTTTTATCATCAAAACTAAATCATATCGGAAAACAATATCATTATATCCTAGAATATCAATCTCTACTAGGGCTTTGTTATAAACCCTATAATTCGTAAAATGTCAACAACTAGGATAACATACTAGCATATCCATATCTAGGATTTCATGCACTAGCATCTTAGATCAATATCCATATCTCCCAGGTAAATCCAAGACACAAACATTAATACATCAAAATTAGGTATACAACAATTTCATTCAGGCTAGGGTTTCAATTAGACAAATACATACGTAGGGTTTCATCCCTAGGATCTTATTATAAATGTTACAGGGTTTTGCTCATAAACCTTAATTCACCAAACCCTAAAGATCAATGGTTTCAATACATACTTAGATATTAACAACAAATGCTAAAGAACTAGGGTTTTGTATCATAACAATACCAAAACCTAAACATCAAAAATTAATAACAACCCTAAGTAGATTAGCGCTTCATAATCAATATTGACATACCCTTAGCAACAAGAGACTAGGGCTTTATAGTGAACCCTAAAGGTTAGGGTTAGTTAGGGTTACACAAAAATGATTAGATAATATCACAAGGGTAGATTCAATCTAATGATTGATAACCCTAACAAGAATCTTTGTGATTCAAAACCGTAGGCATAATGATGTCAGTAATGTAAAGCAAATAAAAGAAGAATGATCTTACCTTTTACATGAAGAGAACTTTATAACAAAGTTTATAGTCTAAGACATACCTTGAGTTGTTTCTTAACAAACCTTGTAGGATATCAATTCTTGAAGTACAAAACTTCTTCCATGCTTCAGGTCTATCCTTTGAAGTCTCCTCCATAATCTTTGAGCATTCAACAAGCTTTCCTGACCAAGGAAAATATAAAGAGAAAGGTTATTAGCATACATTATAAACAAGTCTTGATGTGAGGAGGAAACTAAACATAAAAAGATGAAACAAAAAATAAGATACTTATCTTTTGGTAACATGGTGGATGCATCCTCTTAACCCAATCCTTTTGAGGGATACCTACAACCTATCAAAATAATTAAAAAATGTTCTAATGAGACATGTTAGACCTAAAAACTCTAAAAATCAAAACATAAAGGAAAACAATACAAGACTGAGAAGGATCTAATGGAGAGGAGTTGGTGGTATAAGTGCTTGACTTTCGATTCCTTAGTCTTGTTCTTCTTCGATGGAGCTTCATCGACAATATTTGCTTGATCCCTGTATCTCTTCTTATTCCTTGGATTCTCAAGACATTGACTTTTATAATGACCCATCTTATGACATTTGTAGCATTCAATCTTTGATAGGTCAAAGTGCTTGACTTCCGATTCCTCAGTCTTGTTCTTCTTCGGTGGAGCTTCATCGACAATACTTGCTTGATCCCTATATCTTTTCTTATTCCTTGGATTCTCCGGGCATTGACTTTTATAATGACCCATCTTATGACATTTGTAGCATTCAATCTTTGATAGGTCAACTTTCTTCTCTGGTCCTTTGAATTCTTGAAGGTTCCCTTCTTCTTATGATGAGCAAAATATGCATTCGAGGTGTTTTCTTTTTCATCCTCCTTCTTGTTGTTTACTAATGATATTCGGGCTTCTTCTTGACTGCATGAATTCCACATTTGTTCAAATGTTGGAGTATCCTTCCAACTGTTGATTCCTGATGCAAAAGCACTCCAAGATTTTGGTAGTCCTAGAAGAGCAGTGATTACAAGTTCTTTTTCCAGTATGATTTCATCTATTGTTTGGAGTTCATCTCTTAATCTAGAGATTCTTACAAAATATGATGAAACGATATCTCCATTCATCATCTTAACAATTCTTGGTTCATTCTTGAGGCTTGCTATTTGACCAATGTTCTTGATGGCGAATAACTTGGAGAGAGCCTCATACATTTCTTGAGCGGAATCTATGTGAGATATGTATGGAATTAGGTTGTCCTTAACTCCATCCACTATTAGGTTCATGGCTACAATTTCAGATTCTCTAAACTTCTCTTTCTTTGCTTCATCTGTTGGTTTCTTGACTTTTCCCTGAACAAGATTCAATACTTTGTGCTTTTCGAGGATAAGATCTATTATGTTTTTCCATGCCTTGTAGTTGGAGGCTCCTTCTAGTTTGTTGTCTTAAGTTCGTCTTATTGATATATGCCACTCCTTATGACATGACCTTAAAACTCCTTATTCTCCTTTGAATAGATCTCTAGGCTGCCTTTTCTTCCTTCTTTCACCTTAGCTCTGATACCATGTTAGAAAATCAGGAAGGCAAAGTTTCTTATGTTGATAATTACTTGTGAAATCTTACTGTTCTTATTAACTTTATGTTCTTCCCTTATCTTTGTTTCATCAAGCAATTACGAAAAACAAAACACGAAGATCAATGGACACCAGATGTAGGCACTCAGCCAGGGCTAAAACCCCATTATAGGGGAAAACCTAGTAAGAAGCTCTTCCTTCAGTAGATTCAAATTGAGATAGACCAAGACCCTAGACCTAAAGAACTTCCTCCTCCACAAAATCGACTCTTCCTTCTGATAGATGATCTCTTCCAAAGTTACCAAGTGCCAGCTTCTCAAATGTAGCTTCAACCCAAGATTTTTACCCCCAACTTCAGAACTTCGACCTAGCTTTAGGATTGCAGTGTCGATCTAGCAACTTCAATAGCTTCAACTTAGCAGTTTCACAACTTCGATCTCGATTCATATTCACAGCTTCGACCTAATGTAGCTTCATAGCTTCGACCTAATGCAGCTTCATAGCTTCGACCTTGATGTAACTTCACAACTTTGATGCAGTTTCATAGCTTCGATGCAACTTCATAATTTTATTGCACATGAGAGAGAGAGACCCAAAAACTTTGATTCCAACTTCCTTCTTGAACTTTGCACTTTTTCTGCTTTCAGCCACTGCAATTCGAACTTGTGAGAGATATGTCTCCAAATGTGTCGAGTTGCTCCAATATATAGTGAGTTTGTGAAGTTGAATTCCCTTGTTGAGGCCAACTTGGTGGAGGAGGCCTAATTGACCTATTTTACAATAAAATAAATTTATTTCTTGACAAATAAAGCCTAAGAAGGGTCTTTTACATTATGACACGGTCAAGGACACTTCACATAAACCCTAGAAGTCTTCAATGGATATTTTGACATAAAAACAATTTAGCCAAGCATGAAACCCATGCTTTAATAAGTCAATTTCTTTAATAATAAAATTTCTTTTTCTTTCTTTTGGCAAATTCAATACATCATGACTTAAGTATAATTATGAAGACCGACACTAGTTACATTATTCAACACATCACAGTGCCCATGGATTGAACTTGATTACCAAGTTAGAACTCTTCCTCTAGAGATTATACTAGATGTTAATTAATATCAAGTACATATTCTAGAGAAAGTCCTAATCTTTTATACACTTTTAAGTAAGTCAAGTTCTATTCTTTTTCCAACGTCATAAATACTTGAGCATGTCTTTCTAACCAACCTTGTTCCACAAGATTTTCATACACATGAATCTTATCCAAATGTTTTCTTTACAACATGCATTTCCATGCTTTTATCCAATCATCTAGCTATATATTTTACAAAAAGTTTGACTCATTGCAATCCTTCATCTTTTTTTACCAGCATGTTTCCACGTTACATAGAATACATACTATTTCTATCATGATGCTCTTCGTAAGGACTTTCCAAGATGATGGTCCTTCTCGGATCATAATGATCCATTTGAGTAGGATGACAACCTCTAGCATATTGTTAGATACTATTTGGATGGTTATTGTGCAAAATGGTCTAACATTCTATTCTAGACAATCTTTACTAAGTAACATAATCATATAAGTTCAAGACATGCATACTATCATATGCTTCTGTCCTATGGCTCTTATGCAAAACATATCATCCAAAAGAAAATTAATATTCATAGAGAACCTAGAAGTTACTGAACCTTCTTTAGTAGTAAATAGCTTTCACTTCTTCCTTCTTTGCCTTCTTCTCAGGTTATCCCACGACTTCGGCTACATGACCTTCACTCCTATCGTTTCTCTTATTGTTCTATTGATTCAGACAATCCCTTTTGTAATGTCCAAATTCTTGACACTTCAAAATTTGCACTTGGAAACATCTTTCTTCTTGGACTTTCCAAACTTTCCCTTCTTTATCTTCTTGACTCGGGCTAGAAAGGTTTGAGATTTCTCATCAGATCCAATGTCGTCCTTGACCTTGATTCTTGACTCTTCTAGAATGCATTGTGCCCACAACTCATCAAAGGGAGTGGAATCTTTCTTGGAGTAGATACTTGTTGCAATGTTGCTCCATTCCGGTGGCAATGCATTTAGAACACGTATGGTTACTTCTGTATCAGTAATCGGTTCCCCAAGTCCTTGCAAATGGTCTCCTAAATGAGAGAGACTCATGAGGAAGGATGCCATATCCTCATCCTTCGATTTCTTCATTCTATATAGCTTACACACTGCCCGTCCCTCCTATTGATTGAATGATTCAGTGAAGTGTTTGGATTGCATCGACGATGGTGGTTCGCCGCTGTCGACGTCGTGAGAAGTTCATTGAACCTTATCATTTAGAGGAAGGAGAAGTCGTAACAAGGTTACCGTAGGTGAACCTGTGGTAAGATCATTGATAGTAGGAGGTTTGCTTTTTTGGTTCGAGTTGGGTGGGTTTCGATTGCAATGTGGGCTCGTGTGGTGCGTCTCTAGGGGAGCGGGTTTGGTGTTTGGCGGGAACATTGTTGGTTGCTTGTCTTGAGGTCACACTTGTTTTTTCGTGTGTGCTTGCAAGCCATGCTTGTGCTTGTCCCACCCATCCTTTGTTTTTCTTTCCCCCAATGTGTTTTTGTAGGGGGTTCGGAAGCTTGTTTCTTGGGAGCCCTCTCTGACGATTTGTTCGGCGGGGCATGGTTGTTGCGGTTGAGGTGCTTGGGCAATACGATGGATAAATTTAGACTCATTCGTAGCGGCGGTGCTCGGTCTTTTGTTCGTTGGAAGGCATGGGCCAAGGGTGCGGGCCTCCATAGTTGGTTCTCTTGAAAAGGCGGCATGGTTTATGTCTTGGGTGAGCTTTTTTGTTGGTGGTTGGGTCAAGGGAGTGGTTGTGCGCGCGCTTGGTACCTCAATCCTTTCTTGAGGGGAAATTGTCGGGGTGGGGTCAATATGGGATGGATGAAGAGAGGTTCAACCTGTTGGATTGGCCACCCTAGTCCTCTTGACCGTTCCTCGACCTGCCCTCGCGGAAGGGTTGGGTGTCCATGTAATGAAAAACCCCTCCCTTGGTCTGAGCTCCATCGAGATTGCAAGTTTCCTTGTCAATGGGCACGAGGTGGCATTCTTATCTCGTGCCTTTGCCATCGAGGGAATTCCTCGTCCTCTCGTGAGCCACTCCCCTTTTAACGAAAGAAGTAGCGGGTTATGTGTTTGTTTCTGCCTCTGGATTATGGGTTTTTTGTGTGACTTGGTCATTTCTTGGTTTCGTGGTGTGTGCTTTGTGGACATCCCTCTCTTTAGTGGCCTTGCACCATTGATGTATTTGTGGCCTGTGGCTTTATCTAGCATTGAGTGTCAGCGCGTGACAACTCCTCTTTGGAGTTTGATTCTTGGTCCCCCTTGACTTTCTCGCTGGAAAGGTTGTTGGGTGTTTTGTACACGGAGGGGTGCAATAGCGGGGTGGGTTTGCTATTAGTGTATTTGTTTGTCGTTTGAAGCCTTGTGCTGGATTGGGGGGTTGTTTACCTCTCAGTAACGTGCTCCAGACATTGGTCTCATCGCGACCCTTGTCTTTTCTAGTGGTCAAGTTTCCGCAAAGACATCTTTTGACTTGTTGTACTTACAGAGTACAAATTCACTAGCTTGTTGTACATGTCTTTGGAAGTCTTCAAATATGCTACAAAAGGAACAAGAGAATCCTTGATTGATTCCACTATGATCCTTTGAGATCTTACTTCTCCTTTCTTGCACCTTGCTAGTTCTTGTGTCTTGTCTTTCCCAGGTTCAATAATTTCTCTAGTAACATATCCCATTACATCTCGCTCTGTGAGTATCCAAGTCAATCCTCTTCTTTGATGCTAGATAGTTTACTGCCCCAATAAGCTTGTTGCTCTCCTTACAAAAACAACTTACATGACTTGAAGATTCAACCATTATGAGATAGTACATTACTTACTTGAATAATATCTCCAAACTTCTTGACGTATTCAAGACCTTTAGAGAGTTCTTGATGATGCCCTTGAAAGATGTTCCCTATGACAACTTCCAAGATTGATGCCTTCCAAGTAGACTTTATTTTGTGAGATCAACACCCTTCTTGTGAGATTGATGTAGTTCTTGACCTTCTTCAATGTAGAAATCATAGATTAGAAGGTCTTTTATCAACGAGCCTTTTACCAGATCCCTTCAAGAGACAATCTTCCTCTTTTAGGCCTTGAGAGCTTCCTATTCTTTTTAGTGTCATTTCAACTGCCTTCCTTGCTCTCCTTAGCTTTGAAACCATGTTAGAAAACTGTAAAGTGGCAACAATTATAACTTATTTTCTTCAACCTTGATACTTGCTTGTGAAACTTAGTTATCTGCTTTACGTTCTTTAGTTAGATCTTTTCATCAAACAATATTAAGAAACAATAATAACAAAAGAGGACACAAATATAAGCTCTCAGCCATGGCAAAACCCTTCCAAGGGGAAAACTCGGAAACTGCTCTCTTCTTAGAATCTGCTTCAAATGAGATACAAAGACCCAATCCCTAGACCAAGTCCTTCTCCCAGTACCAAGATGACCCTTCCTCAAATCCTTTCTTCTCGTTCCTTGCAACTTTGTCTTGCCAACAACTGTCCAACTACTTGTCCTAGCAACTTTGTCCTCCAACAACTTCGTCCCAACAACTGCTGCAAAAATCCTAATCTATGTTCCTTTTGAGACCTTCCTGGAGCAAAACAACTCTCCCCAAGTCCAACGAGGTCAAGAGAAGGATTTTGCTCTATCTAGCAACTTGTTTCTGTAATTCTGCTCCCTAGCAGTTTAGATCTACAACTTCGACCTCTTTTTGGCTCCAGAAACCTTAGCTTCTTCGCATGTGTGAGAGAGATAAAGCCCAGAAACAACAAATTTTGTCCTCTTAGCGTCTCCTAGACTTTCACTCTCCTTTTCTTAGCTTCGTAGCTAGAAATCAAACTCCTTTCTTGATAGATTGAACTTGTGTGTGTGTCCAAATGAGGTTGAACTACTTCCTTTTATAGCCTTCTCAAGGGGTCGAATTCCCTCCTTTAGGCCGACTTGTACTTTTGGAGATTCCAAGACTTTCTACACTCAAGAATAATTCTTTTTACAATTACAAATTGCCCTAAGGGTTTTATGAACATGATGTTTACTCCTTTGACTCATGATAATAAATCCTAAGACATAATAAACCCTAGAAGCACGAAGAACATGCTTTTACCTAAAAGACTATCAATAATGAGCATGAAACCCATACTTTGATAGTAATAATTTTTCTTTTCTTTTTCATGTTTGTTACATTTGATACATATTGAAATGAGTACAACAATTATGAAGACCAAAACTAGTTACATTTCTCAACATGGTTGAGGCCAACTTGGACTCAGAAATTGTCAAGGTCAACTAGTACTTGGATTGAGCCAATTCATTGGCCGAGTCAGTGCGGGCAAAGGTTGACTTGATTGAGTTGATTGAGTTCGAGTCAACTTGGTCTGAGTTTGAAACTATGATTACAACATATTGTTTTAGCTTTTAATTAGGTATGAAATTATTTAGATCTAGGGCTGAAACCAATGTTACAGTTATCACAATAATATTAGAATGATCACAATATTATTGCCAAAACCCAACTTGACAATAATATCACTGGTATTTATATTGATAAATTCCAATATTTGAAATTATCACGATAGTTTTCATAATTATCATAATAATTTCCTTAATTATTTTGACATGATGCAAATTGTTGCGCTACTGATATCTAGTCTTGTTTAAGACCCAATTTTGGGGTTTTGATCTAATTTTGCAAAATTTACTAAGGGGTATTAAGCTTTGAGGATATTGTGACCGTTTTCCGTCAAGCAAATAAGGGGAAATATGTAGTTTTCATTGCCATTAACTTAGAATTTGTGGAGCGGGTGTTTACTCTAATCTACCATATCCATATTCTCAAAGAAGTAGAAAAAATGATGTCTTTATTCTCTTTGTTTTTCAAGATTTATTATAAGGCTTGCAATGCCCACTAGATATGCTTCTTCTTGCCTTTTTTTAATGAGAGATTTAACACTTATGTAGTTGTGATATTTTAATTGCAATTTTGAGTTTTTTTGTGGATTTGGATTCTGAATTTCCCAATTTGTTTTATGTTGTAGGTTTACTTTTTAAAAGTTGAATTAGTACTCTATAAAATGGAAAAGCCATTGGACCTAATGTGGGAGTATGGTGAACTATGTGAGGGTAATAAAAGAACAAAGCTAAGTTGCAAGCTATGTGGAATGGAGTTTTTTGGTGGAATCAACCTTTTGAAATGCCACCTTGCCAAAATCCCAGGACATGAAGTGGATATTTGCCTTGCAGCTATCCCAAACACTATCGTTATTACAAATAATTCAATTCTTGATATTTCTAGGAAGAGAGATCTATGGGAGGACTTGAGGAACCAAATGGAATCCACAGGCTTCTTACGGGCGAGGGAAACCTAATCTTTGGCCACACGTTCTTAGTGCATTATGATTATCCTTATAGTATCTAGATCAATGTTGCAAACATCATGATGTCACAATTTTTACCCAAAAATGCTATTATTGCTAGTTAAGAATGCAATATTTTCATTTTTGAAAATAATGTGATAATATCGTAAATATCACGATATTATTGTGAAACACATGAAAATATCATCCTACTCACAGAGAAAGGCGCATAAAGTCTTTTTCTTTTTGAATTTTATTTTAGTTTTTTAATATTGCTGATATTTTCCAGATGTTGTCGATTTTTTATTTTCTAGACCCGATTGGAATTTCTAAGTCTAGCTGTTAGAAATCCTTCATGTACTTTCTTATTTATTTCTGCCTACTTGTTCTGTTTAATTAACAAGTTATTTACTATGTAAACACTGAAAATAAATACAAGTACATGCTCAACACATTACACATCATCAACTAAAGGAAAAAACAAGCACACAAGTGACACCGTTGTTTTTGGACTAATGTCCCTGGAAAAACCCAACGAGGGAAAACCAATGCAACGATCTGAGGGTTTTATTATTAAGCAGTTTCAAAATACAATCTGGGTGCCAAACCAGCTCACCCAACAGAGAATGATCTCGACAGTAGTACCTCTTAGTCAGAGACAGATATTCTGGCTAAAACCCCGGATGAACAATCCCACAACTCTTAGCTCCAGTTTGCCCCACGAAATCTCCAGCGTCTGCCTCTAGGGACTGCGTCAGCCTATCTAGCCCAATGTCACCCCAACTCGCCCTACGTC
Organism: Pinus taeda; assembly: GCA_000404065.3. NCBI lineage: Eukaryota > Viridiplantae > Streptophyta > Pinopsida > Pinales > Pinaceae > Pinus > Pinus taeda. Next base: position 13,533 of record APFE030584143.1, read on the forward strand.
AGCCTCTGGAGGCATTGCGTCAGCCTCTAGAGGCACTGCGTCAACCTCTAGAGCCTCTGCGTCACTCACGCTGGCTCTCTCTGGCATTGCGTAGCTCTTGGCTGCCTCTGCGTGGGCCTTGACTGGCTTTACGTGGCCTCTAGCTGGCTCTGCGTACCTCTCTCCCGACTTCTGCGCTGATGCTCTCGGTACCCTTTCTGCCTCTCTGCTTCTGTATTCATTGCCCCTCAGCTGCAACTCTGATTGCTCATTCGATTTCCTCAGCAAGCCCTGCCCCAGAAAATTGAATTCTTGATCAACTCGGTGTATTCTCCAAGTGACCCTCCAAGCCTCCTCTTATACTTTTCTTGTTGATAATTCAATGGCCGAGATTAAGTCCCTAATCAACGGCCAAGATTAACTCTGGCTTGATCCATGACTTTTGGACCCTTCTAACACAATTTTATATTAATTCACATTAATATTTTATTTTCCCTAATTTTAGACTTAGGGACTCCTTAAAAATATTAATTATTTTAATATCTCCCAAATTGTTTAGAATCCGCCCGAACCATTTCTGAGTATTGGAGATCTCATGTTCTTTAACCTCTCCACCAAATTTCGTGGCTAGAGCACATCCGATGCTACCCTAAATCAACAGACCCTTGGTGATATTTGTTGGAAATTGGGAGGCAAGTATATTAATTTAGATTTCTTTTTTCTTTGAAAACTGTTTGTGAAATCTGTTAGGTTCTTATTGATTTAATTATGTTATTCTTCATCAAACAATTATCAAAACGTAAACATGAAGATTGCAAGAAAAACAGAGAACACAAGTCTCAAGATATAGGCTCCAAGCCAGGGGAAAATCCCTCCAAGGGGAAAACATACAAAATTCTCTTCTTATAGAATCAAATCAAATGAGATATCCAAGATCCATGACGACAGAAAATTTCCACCTCTAGATGCCAAGTCAAGCCTTCCTTCTTTCCAATAGACCCATCAGCAAGAGACCAGCAACAAGAAATGTACCAAGGGAGAACTTCCACAAATTTTAGCTCAAAAAGAAATCCTCTCTTTCAGACTTCGGCCCTTCACTTCTTCTCTGCCCCCTCTGCGATATTTCAGACCACAATCTATCAAGTGAGTGTGTCCAAATGAGCTCCATCTTCCTTCTATTTATATAGTTCAGAGGGGTGCGAATAGACACGTCCATTGGGGCTTGGCTGACTTGACATGTAGGCTGACTTGCACCTTGGTTTTTGACCCAAAATTATATATTTGATTTTTTTTTTCCTTTTTTCTTTTACATAAGTTCCAAATAGGACTTTGACTCTTTGACTTGAAAACCTAGAAGCATGAAGAACATGCTTGTCTAGAAAAATAATAATAATAATTTTTCTTTTTCTGTTCTTTTGCTTTTTACATAAAATACATAATGGTACAAATTATGAAGATCGAACTTAGTTACATTCTCCAACACTCCCTCTTAAACAGGGAGGTATTCATAATTGTACACCTTTTGAATATATATCTCAACTGCTTTTGTAGTTGGATTTAAATGCATATTTTTATATTGACAGTTCATTTCATATTTGACTGAGCTTTTGATTCTAGTCCCTGGTATTTGCTACAATCTCAATAGTAATCCATGTGCAAATATGCAAATACGAGGGACTAGATCTAGAGATTTTGATTCATGCATTGGGAAATCCCACATTGGAGCTGCTTCTACCTCGAATATTTTTAGCTCTTTGATCTTATTTAGGCATTTTCATACGTGGGACTTTCTTTTTAATTTTTAATTTTGGACGTTGCTACATGACATATGATAAGTCAATTACGTAGGGGAAATGATGAATATGCATGAAAATGGTGAGAAAATGATAAGGTGTGAAAAAATGGTTAGGGAAAATGACATGAAACACCTACATAGGGTACTAGTAGTGCAACTTGACTCATAAATTGACACACTTATCTAGAGGTATATTATGAACACCATAGTACAATCTAGTAAGAGACAACGATTTAGATTGTTATAAGCTATTAGAGAATAACCAATAATCACCATGGGTCATGATCCACAACCAAAAGGCAACATTATCATATGTGTGAGGGAAAGAGCATAAGGTGCAGCACTGCCTGGTACAATCTCTTGACAACTATGGGGGTCAGCTGAGCATATGCTAGAAACATTTTCAGCAAATATCGGACAATCCATAGATCTCATCTGTGGAGTTGGGTTGTGGTTAAAATCTCAAGTACATTGATCCTCTAGTTACCCCTACAAGTCAGGGGATAATAAATGTCAGCCAGTGTGGGCCTTACTTAATAAATATGACTTTTTTACACTGAGTAACTACCCACTAACTACCTAATGGGCCTAGAAGATGACTTGCATATTAACTATTTCTCTCAGTAACCCTTACAAGGAAGGTTAGGGTAGGATCTGCATAGGATTTGTGAGGGACAGGGGCAAAATAAACAGTACAGCTCTCCAAAATGTGCACAGAAGTGTGAGGTGTTGTGAGTAGAATACTTTGAAAATAGTGTTATATATATATATATGAAAATTAAATAGCTAGCAAGTACAACAAAAATAGATTGTGCTTTATGCTTTATAGTCCAACATTGAACACCAAATAATTAGGGATTGCTAGCATTTTATCATTTCTCTTTTTACTAAGAAAATGAATTTATTAATCAAATGTCAGTTATCTATTATTTTCACTATTAGAGCTTCTTTCATCTCAGTCGACATTTGATCAATTACCAAGTGAACAATTTAGTAACAAAAAGTAAAAGTGTCTAGAAAAATAAAACTGAAATGAAAAATACAAGATATCTGCCTAAATTAATATCTAGATATTGTAATGGTGAAATGATTTATGGAGGTGACTCTCATGAAACTCTTATTTAGTTGTTATTTGCTTTCTCTAGATGCTCTGACTTCAAGAAATCCTTAAAGCTATTTATAGTCTACAAGCATTACTAAAAGTTAGATGGATTCCTTGCTAATCGACTAGCCTTCTAAATGTGATGTTGATGTTAACCTAATTACTGTTCCCTATACTGTTTTATGTGATAGTGAGGCTACTCAATTGCTTTCCTGTGTCTTGTTTGAATGTTTAAGCTTGTAGGCAATGATTGGGTAAGTGACATGTTGCAAACCAAGTGAAGAAAAATACGTTCAACTAATTCCATGGCCTGATTTTATGTGAAGAGGCATACTCTGAGTGTGAAGCAAATACTTGATTATGTAATCTAGTTGGCTTTGCAGTCCGCCAACCTGTTTATTACACTTTTTTGCAGTTATTTTCTTGGTGGCCTTTCAGAGGTATCTGTACTGATTTATATTTAAATCTTGCTCTTTTCTTGTCTGAAAGAAAAGAAAGAAGTGTTGTACCTGGAGAAACTTGTCAGTCTAAATTTTGAATCATTATTGTCCTTTTCTACTTTGTTTTCTTCTATATTTGAAGGATTACACCTGAAAAAGTTTGTATGTTCTAATTCAATAGACTATCAAGCTTTTAGGTGGTATGTCCATTGGTGATTATTATTTGCTCTAGATTAGAGGGAAGAAAGATTTTCTTGAATGGAAGAAAGTTTTTCTTGGACAATATCTTATACTTTTGCATGGTGCTGTCCAGGCTTTCTATATGGTGCTGCGGAGTTGGGCATCAAAAAAATTTATGAGCGGATGGTAAGAAATAATTGAAAAGTATATAGGCTAATGTTTGTTGATAGACTTAGTCATTTCTGAATTCAGTCCCAAGATGATACTTTTTTGACAGTCTGTTGCCCCTAGATTGAAGTATGGCCTAGATTAACAAAATTGTTGCTGTTTATCTTTCCTTAAATTTGCTTGACCTGTTATCTGATGAAAGAAAGGTTTCCTTGAAATTCTGCCTTCACATCTCATCTAAAACCATGCCCTCTAGATAAATATGTGAATTTAGGGAGGATCTCTTAAGATAGTTACCTCCACGAGGTACACTTTGATCAGAGAAGCAGGATAAGTAATAAGCAATTTTTCCTTGTGCAAGAGCATTCTCCAAGCATGGCTAGTTTTTCAGTTTTGATATTCTGTTCCACCTTATAGATACACAATAAAAAAGTGTATGCTACTGGGAAAACTGTACATTCTCAACTGCATGCTTGTTCCTTTTGCAGACAAATTTAAAAGAATAATAATATAATGTATTTTAGAAAGAAATGTTTCTTTCACCAACTCAAATCAATATATATTCTTAAAATGAAGACATAGTCTATGTTGTCTGGGAACAGGTACATAGCATGTCTTCTTTATTTGGAAACCTGAACTCTAAAATAGTTGAGTGAATTTGAAAACTGAAAACAAATGATATCTCTGTATATTATATTCTGGCTTTCTATGGCATTTGAAATTAGTCCTTCGACCAAGCCAACTGTTGAGCACTGGAAGCATTTTCCAGAATGGTCTTTGCCATAGAAAATTGTATTTATGCTATTTTACTGAGGTTGAAATTTCATAATGCTGATACTCATTTTGCAGTAATCTAGGTTGTTTTGCAAGGATCATTGAACTGATGGAAAAATTATTGGAGTTCAAATGCATATTTTTCCCATTAAACAAAAACAAATGACTTTTTTGTAGGAATGCTATCTTTTTTATCAAGATAACCAGTTAATCATGGATATAATTCAATTTTGTAGAATTGCTAGTTGTATGCATGATCTTGTTATCTGAGTTGTTCCATATCACATAATTAACGCCTTTCCTAATGTGGAATCAATTGGGAATCCTTCTTTATCTGTCTTTGCCTCATTCAACAACACCATCAAGAATATTGTTAATCCATAAATTTCTTAATTTATATTCATCATTCTAAATACTGTGCTTGACTTCTTGCTGGCATGTATGAAAATTCCTTTGAATGCAACAATTGGAGATTTATCTTCTAACTGTTAGCAGTTTATTTGTGTTATAAATTATTATTCGGCAACTAGTGATAAATTCATTGATGGATTCTTCACAACAAAAACGCTGCAGAAATATAAAATACAAAACTGAGAAATAGATGCACACGCACAAAAAATGACACTGTTGTTTTTGGACAATTGTTCCTAGAAAAAACTGCAAAGGGAAAACCAGTGCAACAGATGAGGATTTTATATTATTCAACAATTTGAGAGAAATTTGCCTCTGCAATCTACTGGCAAAATATGCTGGAGATACCCCTTCCTTCCCTTTGCAACTGATCTGGCCCTCACTGACAAACTCACACTCCTGCTGCTTGCTCTGCAGTCCAGAAATGCACACTGCTTGTGCAGATAAAATCGTACAGCCCTAAAAATGCCTCCAGGTGAGACGTCTAGCCTCCCTCTTCCTCTGAAACCAAATTGCTCTGCTTCCAGGACACTAATCCAGCTACTGGTGACTGATCTGTGGCTTCCTCCGACAACTCGCATTGGGAACCTGGCTAACTCACACTACTGTATTCGGCATCCTTTGCAAATAATTCAGCCTCCTCTTTCGTGTCTTCCGGACACTGGAAACCCTGAATTAATCTTCCTCCAGAATCTCTGCTGATCCCTCGCTCCGATGCTTTCCCCAGCGTCAACTGCGCCCTTGCTGAACTTATATACGGTAAACTGTTTCTATCTCCGAGCCCTTCGACCTGCTCTTATAATCTCTTGTTGGAGTCTCAACGGCCAAGATCTAATCTTGATTGATGACTTAGATGAATTTGAATTCGTCAATAAAAGCATCTAGAGCAAAATCAAACTACTTTAATTAATTAACTTTAATTAACCATTTTTCCTAAGTTAGCCTTAGGAAATAATTAAATTATGGCTAATTAATTTAATTAAGGTGTCTCCAAGTCATTTCTCGCGAAACCTTTTCTGGGTTTTGGAGATCCCGTGTACCTTAGTCTCTTAGACACACTCCAACACTTGAACACTTGTCTGCTACTACCATATGTTAGCATTGTTGTCATTGATGGCAAAGGAACAACATGACCATCAAGGTATGTTGCAGAAGCTATATTGAAGGCATGCTTGATATGTTGATGAGAGATGAACAACAATGGTATACTTGTACAATGATACATCTGTGATGCTTCATATGATATGTTGCTTGGTATGTGTTATATGTTGAAGTGGCAAGTTGTATTGATATAGGCATTGTTATGCCTTGGAGGTAAAGGAGAACAACTTATTAGCTTGTTTTCATATGTTGTTATTACATGTTGAGCTGATTGCATATATTGTTATGGAAAAGAAACAAGAAGGTATACTAGATATTGTTATGTTTGCAAAGCAGATTGGTATGCTTGTTGTGTTCAGGTGCAAGGTATGCTATATGTGCTAGAATTATTGACAACAAAACAAAGGAGTAGCAAAGTATCATGGCATAGTTGGTATATGCACAATTGTGAAAATAGGTGCATTGAGTTATGCTTACATATATGTTTTGTGTAAAACTGATTTGAAGACTGGTTTGGTTGAGCTGAATTGTTGTGATGCAAGGGAAAGGTAAGACTCCATGACAACAAAGGTGAGACAAAGACATGTTGCAAGACAAAGGCAAAGACATGGAAAAATATTGTTATGCAGGGCTATTTGAATATGAATGCAAGTCTGTATTGTTGCATGGTATTTATTTATTTTATTGACATGAAGAATATGAATGCATGACATTTGGATATGATGAAATTCTTTTTACGTATTTTAATTTTCAAGAGTTTAAGCAGTTTTGGAATTGAAGAGACACCTTTGGAATGCAAAGAGATAAGTTTTGTCATTTTAGATTCGTGTGAGTGGAATACTAACAACCATCAAAGTTCATTTATAAATTTGTGTAAGGTTGGAGAGCTGAGGTATTAGAGAGTTAGAGAGCATGTGAGAATTGATTATTCATGTGTTATCTTGCACATATGAAGATGATGTTAAGCAGATTTGAAGGGGAGAAGAGGCAAAGATAAAGATGGATATATGCAAAATTGATGACCAGGTAAACCAACATGTTGTTTCTTATATGTATTAGGGGATTGTAATCTCCTTTCAGGTTGGAGCTTGATAAAGAACAAGTTGTAGCCTATTGAGGTAGGAGCCTCATGTAGGTTGTAGCCTATTGAGGTTGGAGCCTCCTGTAGGTTGTAGCCTGTATAAAACTCATGGAAGTTGGAGCGTCCTTGCATGTTGTAGCTTGCAAAAAAATTGAGGTAGTAGCCTCTTGTAGGTTGGAGCCTACAAAAAATCGAAGGTAATAAGGGAGTCGGAGCTTGCCTTTGCATCACAACAATAACAAAGCTATGTTTTTCTCCTGTTATGGGTTTCCACTTATATTTGGTGTCCATATGTGTTACTATTATGTGATGATGTGATGCTTTGGCTTACTTATTACTTGTTGTTCACATATAATTTTTTTTGGTCATTATGTGTTAATTTGCTCATTTAAAAGTTCAGTTAATGGGTTTAAAGAAAATCAAATCAATGTCCATGAATGAACTAAACTAATTCACCTCCCCTCTCAGTTTAGTCAAGTTTCCATCAATTGGTATTAGAGCCAGGTTCCTTCTGTGTAAGCCTAACAACTTGAAGGTAGATCTGGTGAAGTCATGGACTATCAAAGTGTACCTGTACTAAGTGCAACAAACTTTCATGAATGGAGAGATAAGGTAAAATCTGAGCTTATATCTTATGGACCTAGTGTATGGAAGCTAGTATGTGATGTTTACTGCAAAGATTCCCTTTCTAAGCAAGAACAACAATGGAAAAGCTCAGGCAAAATGCATAATGTATAATAATCTTCACAATAAGAATCTTGAGACAGCGATAGATTTAAATTCTGAAAAAGAAATTTGGGAAAGGTTAACACTCATGCATGAAGGAGACACTAGTAACAACACTGTCGAAAAGGAGAAGAAAAAGAAAAAAAAGAAAATGTTTTGTCAAAAGGAAAGCCTTCAATCAAATTTAGCTAAAGAACAATTCAAACTTGACTTGGCTGAAATAGAAAGGCCGAGGAATGAAAGCAGATACCATTGGAAACTGTTACAAATATGTGATGAAAGAGAAGATGAATTCATGGAGGAAAATGTTAATCTGATGACCCAGCTTGAAGAGTTAAGGAGAATATAAGAGATGATGAATAGTCAACTAAAGGAGAGAGAGGTACAATGTGAAAGATTAGATTCTGAGATTATTACAACTAGAAGAGAGTTAGAGGAAAGGGATAGGTTGTGTAAGCAGTTATAAGAGGAGGTTGTATCCATAAAGAATGCAGAAAAGGCAACCAGGAAGGATAATGAAGCAACCCTAAAAAGATCAACAAAAGAAGAAGCCAACTACAACATGATTTGTAAAAAAGAAAACAAAAACAAGCAGCAACATCAAGAGCCAAAGAATGAGATGAAGAAATGGTCATTTGCTCCTGGAGATAAATTGAGCAAATTTGGAAGATCTCAAAGGAGATTCTTTGCTCCTTTGAAAGATATGAAGTTTTTCTTGCCATGAACCTGGACACGTTGCAGTGGAATGTAAGACAGAGAAAATCAAGTTTCATCAGTGAAAGATGCAACAAATAAGAACGCTCCCACAAGCAAGAAAACATAGAATACGTTCATTCACCAGGTACACAAATCATTTCTATGGTTACTGTTATCTTTGTAATGAATTTGGACATAGAGCTATTGAATGCAAAATGTATGTAAAGAAAAGTAGAAATGACTAAAAAAAGCACACGCCATTTGTTTCATTTCTTGGCCATATAAAATGCTATTTGTGTAGCAATCTTGGCCATATGGCCAAAGACTGCAAGCTTGTTAATTTTAGGATAACAATGGTATGTTCTATGCTTAGAGCAATTTTACTTCAATTTTCTTTATTAGCCCAATATCATATCCAATATAGCAATCACATCAACATGATAGTAAAATGCAGATAGAACATAATCAATAATAGTAGAAGACAAGCCAACACAAGAGGACACAAGATATGGCACCAACCAGGGGCAAACCCCAATGTGGGGAAACCCTTGATCAATTTTTCTTATTATTCTTCAAAAGTTCAACAGAGAGGGAGAGAGAGAGAGTACAATTTACAATATTCACTGGCCCAATCTGATCAGTCAAAATAGCATAAACAGAAAGCCCTAACCAGAAAGACAACGATGGTCAACAGGGCTGAAATAGACCTCCAAAACAGCGCGGTCAACCTTGGTCAACTCGACCTCCAACAATAAGATAATGTAGCCCAAAACAGTATGAAATTAACCAATCAAACATGGGCAACTAAAGTCAACACATCAACCAGAACTAGGGCAGTCAACGCATGTGTCAAATTGCCTCAGTTTTTTGTGCCCAAAACTGCTGCTTGCCCAAACAAAAGTCTCCCTCACAAAACCGAAGTCAATGCTGGTGAAAGTCAGCCTACTAAAATTTCGGCCTTCTGAAATTTCGGTCAAATCTAGTCAACGCAACAACTAGGAAATCAAACCTTTGTTCGCACGTGAGGAGAGAGAGAAGCCCAGAAATCTGTACCCAATAAAGATGAGAGACAGATGAATGAGAGTGATACGAAAATGAGGAGGCACCTTGTATTTATATGCAATGATGAAGGTTGGAGGAGGTTAATTTGATGGCTAGCCGACCTTGACAATTTGTCCATAATCAAAATAAATTCATAACTTCATTTGTACATGTCAAAATGGGATGATCTTTAGATCAATCCTACACCTCTTGGAAATAGGAATCTAAGAAAAATATCAGTTGCCTCATAAGAGCTGTCCAAAGTGACATTTGGCCCTAGTTTCCTAAATTTAACACTCCCTCTCAACTAGGGAGAACATCACTTGCCAAACTGTCTGACAATCTATACCATCACTGTCACTGCACTGCTTTGCTGAACCATGAAGAAAGAAGAAACGATCGAGAATGTATCATATGATTCTCCATTGACTCGAAGTTAGTCTCCAACAACAAAGAGTTTGTCATACCACTCTTAACTGACTCGTAGTCAGTTTCCATTGATCCTAGATCAATATCAACATCCTAGCATAGGGAGCACAATAGTACACAATGCCTCCATCGATAATACTATGGTCCCTATCCTAATTTACCTACTCATTGGCTAGATGAGAGGTATTTCCCATGAGTCCCGAACTGCATGGGTAGGATGTGCCGACAGGAGAAGGTGAACCATTCATCGTGCTCATATGCCATAGGGGAGGGTGAACCACTCAGCCTATGCATATGCCACCATGGGGTATCACAGGGGAAGGTGAACCATTCACCCTATACACAGCGTACCACTAGGGGAGAGTGAGTCACCCTATGGTCGCTCATCACTCCAAGAAGTACTCCAAGCCCCCCGAAGCTCCTAGAGCTCAACATCCATCTCATACAGGACCCTCATAAGAGGGTCCCTCCATGACTCCAAGTTGTTCACGGAAGGTCAAGAATTTGACCTTCCCCAGGGGCTTCGTAAGAATATCGACGACTTGATCATCAGTCCCAATGTGTTGGAGCCTTATTGCTCCCAGTTGTACCATATCCCAGATATAGTATACCTGATATCAATATGCTTGAAACACAGGATTATCAGAAAGACGAACCCCACTCTGGTTGTCACAGAAGATCACGGTGGTATCCAACACATGTCCAAACAGCTCACTAAAGAGCTTCCTTAGCCAGACAGCTTCACAGGAGGCCAAACTAGCAGCAATGTATTCAGCCTCAACTATGCTTAAAGCAACCGACTTCTGCTTCTTGCTCATCCATGATATTGAAGTAAAACCTAGAGGGAAGCAACATCTTGATGTGCTTTTGTGATCCACCACATTGGCAACCTAGTCTGCATCAGAGTAACCATGGAGCCTCACATTTCTGGTAGTGTATCTCAATCCATAAGTGATTGTGCCCTGGAGATATCTTAAGAGATTCTTGGCAGCAATCCAATGTATATGATGAGGCTCGACCATAAACTGACTCAATGTGTTCACTGCAAAACATATGTCCGGGCAGGAGTTCACCAAGAATACCAGAGCCTCTATGAGTTGATGATACTGAGAAGGATTTCCCAAATCAGGCCCGAGAACACTTCCACATAACTTCTTGAAGTTAAGTTCCATCAGAGTAGTCACGAACTTGCAGTCCACCGTCCTAAATCTTTCAAGTAGCTTTACAACATATTTTCCTTGAGAAAGGAAAATCTCCCCTAGCGTTTGCCAGACCTCCAACCCTAGGAAGTAATGCATCAGTCCTAGGTCCTTCATATCAAATTCGGAAGCCAACTCTCTCTTACATTGATGAATAAGAGGGTCTGCACCTGTCAGAAAGAGATCGTCCACATAGAGTACCAAGATGAGAGGTCTATCATTCTCAACCTTAAAGTAAAGGTTCAGATCAACTTCACTTCTAGTAAATCCTAGCTTCATCAGATAGCTATCGATCCTCTCACACCAAGCCCGTGGTGCTTGCTTCAACCCATAGAGGGATTTCTTCAACCTGCATACATGTGTCTGACGATCTTGAACTTCAAACCCCTCAGGTTATTCCACATAGACTTCCTCCTTAAGTGAACCATGCAAGAAGGCAGTCTTGACATCCATTTGGTGTAGATTCCATCCTTGAGAGGCAATAAGGGCTATAATCGAACGGATGCTAGTGTAGCGAGCAACAAGTGCAAATATCTCATCATAATCTACACCTTCCTTTTGAGAGAAGCCTCCAGCAACAAATCTAGCCTTGAACTTCTCAACACTTCCATCAACACCATGCTTGATCTTGTAGAGCCATTTAGAGGTGACAACAAATTTGTCGAGGGGTCTAGGGACCACATCCCAGACATCATTCTTCATAATTGACTCGTACTCTTCATTCATAGCATCCTTCTATACTTGTTGCTTCACAACTTCTTCGAATTAGCAAGGTTCAGATTGAATAATGGTGCTCATAGCAGTTAAGTACCCTTGGTACCTATTAGGCTTCTTGCTTTCACGAAATGTCCCCTTTGGTGCAACATGTTTCTCGGCATCTTCGAGAGTTTTCCTCAGCCATGAGGGTCTCCTTTTGGAGGAGGAGGGTTCATGAGGAGGAGGATCAATGGGATCCATCAGCTCTTCAACATCGGGCATCGACGCATCCTGTGAATCTCCCTGATTTCTTACATCTGCTTCTTTGTCCTTCCTTGGAATAGGAAGGTTGCTAATCTTCCTTAGGGCAACATCCTCATCGAAGGTGACATCATGACTCAAATCTACTTCTCTTTGACCAGGCACATAGATTCTATATGCCTTAGAATTTTCATTGTAGCCCACAAAAGTTCCTTTCTTCCCGAAAGCATCCAATTTGCTTCTCTTTTCTTTTGGAACATGAAAATATACAGGGCTACTGAAAATTCTAAAGTGAGAAACATTAGGTTTCTTACTAGTGAGAACTTCTTCGGGAGTCTTGGAGTCCAACGCTTGATGAGAGCATCTATTTTGAACATACACGACGGTGTTTGCAGCTTTGGCCCATAAGAACTTCAGAAGGATTTGATCATGAAGCATGGCACGGGTGGCTTCTACGATAGAACAATTCTTCCTTTCAGTTACACCATTTTGCTCAAGAGTATATGCGGTAGTAGTCTCCTTCATAATGCCAGCTTCTCTACAATATTCTTTGAACTCATTTGATTTGTATTTGGTTCCATTATCGATCCTCAATATTTTGATCTTCTTCACGGTTTGATTTTCGACCAAAGCATTGAAAGAATGGAACCATGAGAATACTTCGTCCTTCTTCTTTGAGAAATATATCCAATTCTTGCAAGAGAAATCATCTATAAAGGTTGCATAATATAAGTATCCTCCCAATGTGTTCACAGGCATTGCACCAGATAGATCATAATGAATCAATTGCAATATGTCAGTAGTCTTGCTATCACTTGAGGGGAATGGACCCCTTGCATGCTTTCCTTCGGCAGACCCCTGACAAACACCTTCATGTTCAATTTTAAATTCGAGCATACCTGTCGCCATCTTCCTTGCATCGGGGAAAGCCTTATAATGTAGACGAGCAAACCTTAGGTGCCATAATTCGGATTGAAGTCATGTGTCGCAAGACATAGCTCCCAATGGGCTTCCTCCAACTTGATATAGGCTATCAACTCTGAAGCCAAGAGTAAGTGCTTCTTTGAAATTTCTTTTCCATACACGTACCTTTCCATCGACGAGTGCCACCTTGAATCCTTTGTCTTCCATCGCTGAGATAGACACTAGATTCTTCCTTAGATCAGGTACATATAGTACTTCTTGAAGATGAATGGTGTTACCTTGAATCAATTGAAGGGTAGCATTCCCAACTCCCTTCACAGGATAGGTGGCATTGTCTCCAAGGATAATTTCCAAATTTGTATCCTTCACTATCAGATTTGGAAGAGATTCCTTGTACCTGGTGAAGTGCTTGGAGTTTCTTGTTCTTTTAGAAGCTCGATCATTTCCAAGTTGAGTAGTGAAAGAATTCCTTTTCCCTTTGTTGTTGAACCTGCCATTCCTTTGATTGTTGTTGTTGCCCCTGGAATGATTGTGATCATCATCATGAGATGTGTCCCTTCTATTTGGAAACTCTGTAGCATAGTGACCAAACTTGTTGCAAACGAAGCATCTTCTCTTCCTTTCATTAATTGAATCCCAATCTTCCTTGCCTTTGCTTCTTTGAACCTGCATTGTTCTTCCTCTTGGCATGAGCGAAGAATGCGGTAGGATTATTCCTATTCGAAGGCATCTTCAATTCCATCATCCTTGTTTCTTCTTGAGAACATCTAGTCAACAATTCTTCAAAACCTGGAATTCTGTCGTTATTGAGAATAATAGTGTTGAACACATGCCATTCGGGAGGAAGACCTCCAAGGGCAATGAGAGTGAGCTCCCTGTCAGCGATAGCTTCACCAATCGAAAGAAGATCATTTTTGATCTCGGTAATCCTCATGAAGTAGGATTGAATATCCTCACCTTTTCCCTTCTTTACATCCTTTAGCTTGTTCTTGAGGAAAAGAATTTGATTTGCATTGCTAGATTTGAACATGCCAACCAATCTGTCATATATCTCCTTTGATGTATTCAAATTGGAGATGTAAGCAACTAAGTGCTTATAAATAGAATCCTTGATGATCTTCTTGGCTTTGACTTCACCCTTCTTGTACTTTGTCTTAGCAGCAGTCGGTGCATTTGAAGGAGGTTCCAGAATCTTTCCTTTCACATAATCCATGCCATCTTGCTCTTCTAAAGTCAAATCAAGAGACATATTCCATGCGTGATAATCAGACTTATCATGAAGCTTATCATCAGACTTGAAGTAGGATGTGGAGGCCATTGAGGCTTGTTCTTGATCAGTGTTTGCTCCTTTTAGTGATTTCTCTTCACTCCTAATTGGGCTTTGTCTTCACCTCAGCTCTGATACCATGTTAATTTTAGGATAACAATGGTATGTTCTATGCTTAGAGCAATTTTACTTCAATTTTCTTTATTAGCTCAATATCATATCCAGTATAGCAATCACATCAACATGATAGTAAAATGCAGATAGAACATAAACAATAATATTAGACGACAAGCCAACACAAGAGGACACAAGATATGGCACCAGCGAGGGACAAACCCCAATGTGGGGAAACCCTTGATCAATTTTTCTTATAATTCTTCGAAAGTTCAGCACAGAGAGAGAGTACAATTCCCAATCTGATCAGTCAAAACAACAGAAATAGAAAGCTCTAACCAGAAAGACAACGCTGGTCAACAAGGCTGAAATACACCTCCAAAACAGCTTGGTCAACCTTGGTCAATTTGGCCTCCAACAATAAGATAATGCAACCCAAAACAGTCTGAAATTAACCAGTCAAACCTGGTCAACTAAAGTCAAAACAACAACCAGAACTAGGGCAGTCTACATTGGTCAACACATGGGTCAAACTGCCTCAGTTTTTTGTGCCCAGAACTGCGGCCTGCCCAAACAGAAGTCTCCATCACAAAATTGAAGTTAATGCTGGTCAAAGTCAGCCTCCTGAAATTTCGGTCTTCTGAAATTTCGGCCTCCTGAAATTTCTGTCATATCTGGTAAATGCAACAGCTAGAAAATTAGACCTCCCTTCGCACATGAGGAGAGAGAGAGAAGCCCAGAAATCTGTACCCAATCAAGATGAGAGAGAGAAAGATGAATGAGAGATGCCAAAATGAGGAGGAGAAACCTTGTATTTATATGCAATGATGAAGGCTGGAAGAGGTTAATTTGATGGCTTGCCGACCGTGCCAATTTGTCCATAATCAAAATAAATTCATAACTTCATTTGTACATGTCAGAATGGGATGATCTTTCTATCAATCCTACACCTCTCGGAAAGAGGAATCCAAGAAAAATATCAGCTGCCTCATAAGAGCTGTCCAAAGTGATGTTTGGCCCTAGTTTCCAAATTTAACAAAGCTTCTAAATACGCTAAAGAGTTCTAGACAGAAAATGGAAGCAACTCCAAGCTGACCGGACAATGAGCTAAAAGGAAATGCAGACAACAACAAAATGCAACCAAGGTATGGAAGAGGAAGAAAAAGAAGCAGCCTGAGACTTCAATAGCAAAATGAAGTCATCATAGCCCTAGGGGGAGTTGCTCAAGAAAGCAAAAAGAAGAATTCATTCAGTGTTACAGGAGCAACAACATCTCAGGGGGAGAGCAGATCCAAAATATCTTGAAAAAGATCAAAATTTCGAGGAAGCAAACTCTTGCAATGAAAATACAATATATGGCAAGAATGGCATTGTTAATGAAGAGAACAAGGATTTATATGAAAATGAAAATGCCTTAGTTGAGACAGTCAAAATATCTGCTTACAATTGTAATGGAATGAATATTCCATTCAATTTATTTTCCTCTCAAGAACATGTATCAAAGATGTCAGAAAGTAGACTACATGAGCATGGAAGTGTAGGGGAAAAGTAATAGATGAGGTGCTTTGTGATACAAAGGAAGCTGGAAATAAGAAGGCTAAGCAAAAAGAAAAGCAAAAGAGGAATTTTACAAAAGGAAGAAACAAATATTAAAGGACAAAGAAGTTTAAAGGTTGAATTTGGCACCAGTCACCAAATCCAAGCCTGTGATTTTGTGCAAGTTCTACATGAAAGGGTGGCCAATAAATATGAGATATGCAAATATAATGTCAATCAATGTTGTTTGAAAGGGAATGAATGTCCATTTTCACATAATCTTTCAGCTTTTCCTACAAATTTGACCATACAAGGGGCTATTAATTGGAAAGAGATATGGTCACTTCTGCCGTAAACCAATCACAGAAGACGTTTTATAGGATTTTTTAAAGCATTCTGAGCTAGAAAAACAAGATTTGCGTGAGCAGGAAAGTATTCAAGGTGGTACTCAACATTCTGTTGCAAATAATGCAACTTTAAGTTGGATAAGCAAAGGAAATTTTCTGTTAGGAATCGATTTGAAAATGTTAGTTGCATGGGACCTTCTAAGTCTGCATTAGGAAACAAGCAGAAAATATCAGAGGAAATGAGAGCTAGCTTAATATTTCAAAATCCTGGAAAAAGAGCACTCAGAATTAACCTTCTAAGACTATATTTCAGAAATTCAACGCAATGATATAAACACTTCTTCTCCGATGTCAGTAGAAGAAGGTATTGGTGCATTGTTTTTGTGATGGAATTCTCAACCTGAGAAATGATTCAGTTCCAAAAATGCTAGATCCTATAAAAAATCATGCAAGCAATACCTTAAAGATAACTATGAAAAAAAAACAAAAACAAAACAAACTTGTAAGAGAAAAAAGTGACTGTAATTTTGATTAATGATGAAATAGAAATGCTGCTCAAGATGGTTAAGAAGTGAGGAGGAGAATACAGGAATGTAGACAGTTGGATGGTCGAAAAGATAAAATGTTACTCAGCCAAGTCACAACAAGAAAATTCAATGATGCAGAAAAGAGAATAACACGTAACAATAGAGTGCCAGGAAAACTATTACATAAGAGAGGCAGAACTGGCGAATGTCACAGAGAATTAAATTAAAAAAAAAATTAACGCATGCAAATCCTATGCATTGAATAATTATTTGATATATTCATAAAGGCTGTGCATAGGTGATTGGATTATGTAATATGCGTTATGGCATCCTATGCACTATGAAATAAATACAAAGTGTTATAATGATATGTTGGTGCTATAATTCTATTGGCAACATTTACAGTGTGGATATGGATTTATGCAGTATATTGTTTGTAGTGTGAATTCATTGGAGAATGTCGAGAATGAACAACGTTAATTTTCCATTTGGAGCAACGTTCATTCATGGGGAGCGTTAATATTGTTTGTGAGCATTTATTGTTTGGAGCAGCCTAGCGTTAATACATGCAGTGCTATATCATTAATGCTTTAGGTTATATTATTCACAAATGGAATGCTGAATAACATTATTTGCCATGCGTTCATTTGCCAAGCTTATTTTTGTTAAATATGGTTATGAGTTCATTTACCATGGAGCAACATGTTTATTGTATATTGGAACAAACGATTATTCTTTACCATGGAGAGCATTAATATTGAAACGATATTGAAGCATTCATATGGTGTTATACTGGCAATGAATATTTTGAGAGCATTATTACATTGGCAGCGTTCACTACAATGTTCTTTATTATATTGGCAGCGTTCATTACAATGCATAGATTCATTACATTGCAGCGGTCATTACAATGCCCAACATGCATTGCAATTGTTGTATGATATATGTTATATCGGCGTTGGTTGTTGGGATGTTGGCTTTCAAATGAGTTATGGTGCATGACAATAATACAATGCGTTCTGCATTTCTTCAAGTTCTGGCAAGTTGGTTGATATATGCCTTGGCATTGATATATGTTGTCAATACCATTGGGATTAGTGTGTTATACTATGGAGGTTGTTGGCAAAATGTTCATATTAATATATATAATGTGCAGCGTTCATATATATATATATATGTATATAGCCCTGAAATTATATGGTGGCAATGGTACGATATATTGGTGCATTATCATTATTATGCGTTTAGTGGTTTATAATATATGGCAGCCTTTAGTGGTTTACAATATACATTGGAAAGCATTGATGTATGGAGAGCCCAACAATTGGTTTATAATATGCATTGTATGGAGAGCCCAGCAATTGGTTTATAATATGCGTTGTATGGAGAGCCCAGCAATTGGTTTATAATATGCGTTGTATGGAGAGCCCAGCAATTGGTTTATAATATATGGCAGCCTTGTAATATGCGTTGTATGGAGAGTCCAACAATTTTTTTATGCGTTGTTAATATGGAGAGCCCAACAATTGTATGGAGAGCAGCCTTAAATTTGCAGCAACACATATTGGAATTTGGAACAGCGTTATCTTTGTGTGCAGAGTTATCTTATTCTTCCTGGAGCAGCGTTATTCTTCTTGGAGCAGCGTTATTCTTCTTGGAGCAGCGTTATCTTTGTGTAATAAAGTTATCATTTGTTCATGATTGCAGCAGCAACATTATTGGTTATTGGAGCAATGTTATTCATATATTATTCAATGCGTTCAATGCATTCATTGTTATTCATATATTATTACATGGTTGTTTTTTAATGGAACAGAATGTGTTATATTTTAATAACACATTAAAACGTGGTTCACCCTCCCCACTCAGTTTAGTCAAATTTTCATCACCATGTCCACCAAAACCTAACAGCTTGTCTGTTCCTTTTTTCTCTGCTGGATGATGGAGTTTTGGAATTTTTTGATGCATTCTTTTGTCACCAGAGTACTAATCCAGTATATGCATTCAATCTGAATGTCTGTATTCCTAGATAGCAAGACTGTTATGACTTTTTATTCATATCCCAAGACTATGCTAGTAACTTGAATCTGGATTTGCTTCTATTCTGCCTTCATTTCCTGAGAATTGTCAGCTACATGACTGATGCTTTAGTGTTTTACGTATATTTTTGAGAATTGTAAACTATGAAAATGAAAGGGCAAAGGACAAGAAATTGTCATTACTGAGTAGGTAAGTTCTACATCAAAACCATAAATTACAGATTTCTTCCAGAAAGTCAGAGTGGATACTTGCCCGTCCTAAAACCAGAATGTTAGCAAAGTATGCAGAATGGCCTCAGTGAATGCCATATTTTATTATTAGCTTAGTAACAGACAAACCATTTGAAATCAGTGTACATTGTAGCATTTACATCTTCAGTATAAAATATATGTAGCAGTAACAGAAATAGATGGGAAATGTTAGTCCGATGCTTTGCGATATCTTTTTGACTGTTAGTTTATACTCTTGCACTCACTATGCTCTCTTTGGACTTTTTATGCAGTGTTATACTCTTTCCAATAGCAATCACCTTCTACATTACTTGGTGGTTTATTGATTTTGTGGATGGATTTTTCTCACCTATCTTTGCTCAACTTGGTATCAATATTTTTGGTAAGTGTTTTTCTTATGTATGATTCAGCAATATGCATTTTATTCACTAAGTCATTGAACCATTTGTTTGTTTCAAGGGAGTTGTATAAAGCAACCTTTTCAGATTACCATGGATTCAAAGAAGCATGAGCTTCATGTTCATTTTCAGATGGTGACAGGAGTTTCCTTTCTCCTTTCTCTGCCCCTACTCATCTCTCAATCTATGATGTGGATGTTGAGATAGGGCCTCACTGTCATATCTACACCCTTCTCTGTTCCTTGTTTATTCCAGTATTACTTGATCATGCTTTTAATGCTATTCTCATTTATCCGTTAGTTTAGACTACTTTATGCTTTCAAAGTAGCCTTAGGTACTCCTGCAGGGAATTATTGCCGATTGCATTATTTTCTTCAGTCCCATTGACCATCCTTGTTGGTCGTTATTTGGAGATTAGTCTAATCAAGAGTGTATTTGTCAGATTGTATTGATAGGTTCTGAATTGCATGTCCTGACCCTAGTTCGCTGTTCAAATTTGGGGTGAGATGAAATGATAGTTTCCTTGGACATCCCATATTCGCTTTTTGGTAAGACAATGTTGGTGATCAGTGAAGCTCCCCACTGCCACAAACACTAGTTTTTAGAAAATCATGTTGCCTTATTGAAAAGGGATAAGCACATTATAGAATATTATAAGAACTTTTTTTGTTCCAACTGGAGTGTTACTGGAATCTATATTGTTGCTCATGATGTGATCATTGTGGCCAATAAGTCATTGTTCAATTTGGTTATAGTGCTTGAAAGCGATTGATGCTGTAGACCAGGAAAATAACACTCAATTGATGATAGATACTACTTTTGACACAATTGAGATGGCCAGGTTGTCAAATGTGGTGTAAGTCATAGAAAATGCATTAATTTGCAAATTGTCATGATTGCTCTTTGAAAGCATGTACAACGACATACCTCATTTGATCATAACAGTCTAAACCATGCCTTGAAATAATTCGTTGGTCAAATTCCATAGGAAAAACAGCTTGGTCAAATAACGAACAACCCCAAGCCACTTGTAGCTAATTTACAATGCTATCAGTATTAAAATTTGCTACAACAAGATTTTCCACTTATCACATTGAAGTGGTTGCATGAGATGGAGGCTTTGAGTGCCATGGTTTGGAGACGGTCCCTAGTTTTTAGCAGTGTTCCACGGGGACTCGCGCGCCCCCCCCCCCC
>APFE030584143.1:35286-120710 GCA_000404065.3 Pinus taeda
TTAAGACCCTGACGCTCCCCCACGTTTCCTAAAAAATGGTAGGGAGCTTTTGCATAGGCCGCTCCCGCGCCCCCTCGCCCCCTTGCCCCCTCGTCCCGGAACCTTGGTGGAACATTGGTTTTTAGCATCATTCTTGATGAGGCCTAGTATACATCATTTGCTTTCATTGTTAGGCTCAGTATACATCATCTTCTTTCATTGTGCAAGTCCTTGATATATATAGTTCAATTGTGTGACACAAGATGTGCTTGTGTTGGGGGTATGGTTATGAGGGCATAGGTGAACCCATGAATATCAGTCACACTTTCTATTGAAATAAGGTGATGAAAATGTTCAGATTTTACATATGTTTTAAACCGAAATCCTTGAAACTCAGTCACACTTTTTATGGACATATGGTGATGAAAATTTCAGATTTTACATATGTTTCAAATCGAAATCCTTGAAACTCATATATGCCTTGAGAATTTTGTTCTGCAGGAAAAACACAATTTGTAGGGTAATTCTTTACCTTTCTAACGATGTTTGTTAAAATCCATTTATCATGTGAAATTCGCTTTTCATTGTGTGTTCGTCTTTGGTGAATTTTGTTCACAACAACTATTTCAGTGTTAAATGTATAATTTTGGAAAACCATTATACTATTAAAGTTTTCTGAAGAAGATTTTCCACTTATACATCACATGGAGGCAGTCTCATGAGATGAGGGAGGCATTGAACACTATCATTTGGATATACTAACTCAGAAAAGGTAGTCCCTACATGTAGCATTATTGTTGAGGAGGCCCACTATACAATCTTTTCTTTAATTTTGTAAGTCCTTGATATACATGCTTCCACTGTGTCACACAAGGTGTGTCTGTGATGGTGTGGATGTGGGTGAACCAATGAAAATCAGTCACACTTTCTATTGAAATATGGTGATGAAATTTCAGATTTTACATATATTCTAAATCAAAACCCTTGAAACTCATTTATGCCTCTGGAATTTTGTTGCGCAATAAAAAGACAATTTGTAGGGCGATTCATTAGACATTTATTATGTGAAATTTGCTTTTCATTATATGTTTATCTTTTTGAAAGTTTGAAAAAGATAATAAGTGAATTTTGTTCCCAAAAACTATTTTAGTGTTAAATGTATAATTTTGAAAAAAATTTACACATCTACATAAAACATAATTTATCCCACATTTTGTTTATATTGTTTTGAAATTTGTATTTTTTTTAAATTTTGCATTTGACTAATTAAAATCTCAGTCACATTTTTCATGAGAATTATCTTTATATTCCATATGAGGAATATTGATGTTTCGGTCTTGGAGGGACTGCTTCAGACTCAACAACAAGACTCGAAGCCATTACAACAATACTCATCATGTCACTTGCGGGAATTGAACCTGGGTGGGGAAGATAACAATTATTTCTTCCATCCACCTGAGATAAACCCAATTAACTAGTGAATCACATTTTATACACCTTTTTGTTCCCCAAAAAATTTCTATTTTGTTTACATAAAGTGAAAAAATAGAAATACTTTTGAAGAATAAATTGTGATGTGAACCTTGATTATTTTTGATACTCTTTTGGTTGCATGACTTTTATGATACTGCTTTTTTCATGCGTTCTCAACTAGGGGAAAATTTATACATAAGTTTTAGAAAAAACCTATTTAAACATAAATACTGAAAATGAAAATGTGAAATCATATACCACTTGAAAGAAATCAATGTTGAACTCACAGCTCTTAAGTCCATCACCTAATAGGCTAATATGCAAGATTTGTAGGATTTTAATCTCCTGGAAATTGCAGTTACCTGTGAAACCTACAAAAAAGGTTGACTTGTTAACCCTTGATTAAGAGTTTAAAAAGGCTTTATTGAGGGTTTATAAACCTTTGATCAAGCTTTTATAAAATGTTTGAGAATGCTTTCTTGGATTTTTTTCATGCATTTCAAACCCTCGTTCAAGGTTAAGTTGCATCAAACCCTTGTTCAAGGCTAAGTTGCATCACACAAGGAAACAGAAATGCTGGAGACATGACCCATCAAAAATTAAGAAACAAGGAAACGCTATATATATATATATATATATATATATATATTATGATTTAGTGTTGATAATATCAGTGATATTTTGCGAAATATTGTGAATATCGCAATATTTTCAGGCAAATGATATTTCCACAGGTAAATATTGTGATATTTTCAGATTTGAAAATATTGTGATATTTTGAAAATCTCGGCTAACTATCGTGATATTTTGACAATATCAGCTAAATATCGCCATATTTTGAAAATATCGGCTAAAAATCATTATTGCTTTATATGTTTAAAAATCTGAAAAATTTGACTTTTTATGTTTGCCGATATTTTCCAATATTTTCACCATTATTGCCGATAGATGTTTTCAGGACCCTCGCTGATATTTGCCGATACTGACATAAGATAATTATATATATTATATATATAGTGCTCTTTCAGAAAATTATGTTGAAACTTTGAAAGAAAGCATTTAAGTTTTAACGTTGTGATTTAGAATACAGATTCATGAGTAAATGAGCAAGTGCCAAGGCCCAAGGACATTTAAATCTGAAACATAAAATACATTGGATAAGTGATACATAATGCAATTAGTAAACTCCAAAAACAGCCTTTATTATTTATAAACACCACAAAATAGCCAAAAACTGTGGCTGTAGCTGCTCAAAACACCACAAAACAGCAAGAAGGATGTTTATAAATTGTAGCAGCCTAATAATCTCAGATCTGAGTCCTCTCTTGTTGAAGTCGCCCTTCCTCAAATCCCCCTTGCTGAAATCACTCTTGCCCAATTTCCTTTTCTCAAGCCCCAAATAATGTGAGGAGAAATGAAAGGAACATCCTCTTTTAAAAGCTTTTGCTTATGTCTAAAGGCTTCTACGGATCTCCAAAAAAATATTGTTAAAACCTAATCACTAAAAATTTGATTTTTAATCACTTAAAATGAATTTTAGTGGGTTCTACGCCAAAAGTAAGCCACACAAGTGTGTCGTACAGCTCCACACACGCCATACAAACACTAAAACACGTTATATGGATTCTGAAATGTGGTGTACGACATTTGAAACACTTTTAAAAAACGTGAAATGTGTGCCAGCCCTTTTGAAATGTGTTTCGGGTGCATTTTGGGGTTTCTATATCGAGACACGGCTGGTATGCGCGATCCACATTTCCTGCAATATAGGTTTGGGGGTTTTTAAAACCTCAAAATGAGTGTGTTGACCAAAGTTTCTATTGAGGGTTAACATAACTCAATTTTCCTGTCAAAATTGTGACTCATCTTCATTGTTTGATTCATATGTACCAAATACTTGACACAACTTAGCAGGATGCTTAAGGAAAAAACCCAATTTATTTAAAATATAAAGGAGACACTTTATTGGAAATGGGATAAATACAATACTTGTTTGGATGCCAAATATACACTAAATACTTACTATGTTGAAGCCTCCTTGAGTTTGATTTAGGGCAAGAGAGTACCTTCAATCAAAGATAAAAGGGGTTGGTCATAGGATATAAAGCAACTTTCACCAATGTTTTTCCTAATCATAATGAGGCCTTATGACCTCTCAATTAGTTTTCTGTCCTTGAAACCTATAATTAGCAGTCTTGGAGATGAACATGAACTTGTTGTTAGGAGTATGATGTTGCCAAATCATGGTAGGCTTGTCATGGTTTTGAAACACTAGGGTTACAACTTACATTCCATTACCATTTAAGTACTTTCTTGGTTAAGCTCCCTTTTAGCCATTAGGATACCTCGACACTGGAAGCTAGGTTAAGTTCAACTTGGTCTAATGTAGTGTTAGGGTAAATTTGATTTTAGTGTTTTCTGGGTATGCTTTTGTACTTTATTAATTCAATGGTCACAATCATGTCTTACACATGAGTGATTCAACAATTCAAACATCTCCTCAATATTAACAACATTTGCTTTGTGGCTTAACACTTGATTGGTTCATGATCTTTATTTGAATAACAGGGAGGGTCATTTGTTGATAATCAAAGTGGGAGATGTTCATGTAAAATATTTCTTGCATTAATTAGTTGCATAAGTGTCATGGACAATTTCTCTCCTTCAGGGTTTTAACCACATAAATTGTTGTGTCTCAATGGTGTGTGTATGTTTGCTTTAATGTTTTCGACTTGTGTGGATTTATCTTGTTTTCTAACATGGCATCTAATCTTTTTCAAGCTTTTCTCCTTTGTTAACTGAGATCAACCATGTTAGCTTTGTTACATACACATTGCACAAAGCATAATTCTGTTTTTGCGGTTTACCAACTTTTATGGGTCAAGTGAACTATTCCATTTCCATTGAGGAATACCTTTCGTTATGTTCGAAAAGAATTCCGTTTGCCCAAGATGTGGTTATTTCTCTTTGGTGATTCAATAAAGGCAGTAAAATTTTACTTTATAAAGTTAATTTAAATTTTTTTTATGCCTTTGTCCTTGGTGTATTTGACTTTTTTAGCATGTTTTGTGGTTCTTCCCTATGGGTCTATGTCTGCTCTTTGCCTTTCACTTTGAGCAAACTTGGAAAATTAGAAACATGTCCATATGCCTTGTCTCATTGGTCTTTTTGCTAACAAAACACTAATTATGTCTAGTTGATTTGTGTTTCCAATAGTATTCTTGTTTTTTTTTCTATGTTTTCTTTTTAGTGTTGTGGATTCTACAAATGAATTTTGGTCTCTTCGCTCCTTGCATTTTTATTTGGTTCCCTTGTTTTGTGCCCTTCCTTCTTGTGGTTTTTCCACTTTTTGGTTGTGGTTTGGCACTGTTGTTGTCCAAATTGCACACAGGATTGTGACAATGCTCAGGGCAGGGGCTATCACTATGATCCTAGCCCTTTCCATTTAAGCTATCTCCTAAATGCAGGCTAAGGGGGTATTCCCTATAGATGAGATGATGAACAACTTGTTGGGAGCCAACAAGTTATGGAGATACAATTGAATGGCCTAGTAACTTGGTTGAAATTTAAGAGGCAAGTATGATTATTAAGCACGATTTGATTAGATTCCTTGAGATTATAAGTTATAGACCAGTGCCTTTAAAGATTAATTACTTGCACAATGTGAATTAATTTTCCAAGTCACTGGATGAACAGTTGCTGCAATATGTAAACTATATCTTAAATGAAATGCATGACCTAAATCTATGTGAGATGCAATCTCTTGGTAAATTTTAGTTAGATGCTCTATCTAAGTGAATCCTTCTTCTCAATTCTTCTGGAACTAGTCTAGAATACAAGTTGTAGAGAGAAACCCAAAGGAAGGATGCTATGGCCTCATTAGCAGTACCTCCTGTGGGGTTCTAACTACCTAGGTGCCTCCATTCCTATAAGGGATTGTCTGCAAGAGAACTGCAAGGTCACCTATGTTAACTGCAAATGAGGGTCTCGAGTCCTCAAATTGTTTGAAGAAGGTGTTGAAGTTTCTAAGTTTACTTGTTTAGAAACCCTTCATGCACTTTTTCTGATTTATTCCTACCTACTTGTTATTTTTCTTCAACAAGTTATTTACAAAGTAAATACTGAAAATAAACACCAGTCCATGCTCAACATATTACAGATCAACAACTAAATGAAACAAGAACAAACACACCACATGACACCATTATTTTTGGACCAATGTCCCCGGAAAAATTCAATGTGGGAAAACAAGTGCAACTATCTGAGGATTTTCTTATTAAGCAATATCAGAGTACAATCTGGGTGCCAAAACTGGCCTACCCAACAGAGAATTTCCTTAGCAGCTATACCTCACAGTTTGAGAAAAATCTCCTGGCTGAAACCCCGGAAAATCCTTTCGGCAGCTCTTCAGCACAAAATTGCTCCTGCAACCCTAGCGTCTGCCCAATCTGGATTGCGTCAGCCCCTCTCTGTCTCACGCTGGCCTTGTGTCAGCCTTTCTTGGCTTGCGTCAGCCCCAGGAGGCCCTGCATCAACTTTCTGGGCCTCTGCGTCAGACATGCTGGCCTTTTTGGTGCTCCACGCAATTCTTGGCTACCTCTGCGTGGCCCTGCATGAGCCCTTGCTGGCTCTGTGTCACTCTCCTTAGCTGCTGCGTTGCTCTCCTAGCACAATCTCTGCCTTCTCTGTTTCTCTGTACTCAATGCCCCTCAGCTGCTTTCCCGATCACTGATTCTATCTCTCTTAGCAAACCCTGCTCTAGAGAATAGAATGACTGATTATTTGGTGTATCTCCAAGTGACCCTCAAGCCTCCTCTTATACTTTTCCTGTTGACATATCAACGACCGAGATTAAGTGCCTAATCAACGGCTAAGATTAGATCTGGCTTGATCCATGTCTTTTGGACTATTCTAACACAGATTCATATTAATACACATTAATATTTTATTTTCCCTAAGTTTAGACTTAGGGACTCCATTAAAAATATTAATTATTTTAATATTTCCCGATTTGTTTAGAATCTGTCCAAACACTTTCTGTGTATTGGAGATCTCATGTTCCCTAGCTTCTCCACCAAATTTCGTGGCTAGAGCACATCCGATGCTACCCCAAATCAACACTCCCTCTTAGGGAGGACTGTGCTCTAGCAATACTCCTCACTGAGTATAACTTTGATCATCCGGCATCAGTACCTATGCTGATGCTAGGCCTTCTTGCCCAACATCCTCTGCATTGCTGCCTCTTGTACTGTTGCCCATGGTTTTGCCACTGCCACTGCGACTGTTGCATCTGTACGACAGCTCCTTCGGCATCCGTGTTGCTGCTGGTCCTTTCTCCTAGCACTGTATTCGCACTACACCTCCTCTCATCATGCTGCATCGTGCTGCCCACTGCTGCACTGCAACTCAGTTACTGAGAAGTAAGTAACTGATCTCCCAACTGACCTCCCTGTTGGGCTAGAGACACCCACTGATGCTGAAGCTCCCTCTGCTGCTGGCAAGTTCTCCCTCTCTGACCTCTGCGCTGCTGCAACAACTCCTTGCATCTCGCACCATTGCACACCTCTCTGTGCCTACTTGCACTGTTGCAACACTCTTGTGCCTCTCGCATTACTACAACTTGCTAGCTCTGCGCTGTCTCGGGACTCCTGCAGTGTAGCTCTCTCTGCCTCTCCATCCGCATCCGTCTCTACCCACTCAGCCAGTCGTGCTACTCCTCGACGGGGCTCCCGTAGCAAGGTCTAATCCAAGAGGTTGGGTACCTCGAGGATCCTGCCCATCATCGCCTGTAGTCTGCCTGACTACAACTCGATGTCTGCCTACTTCCGCTCAAGTGGCGTGTGTGCATTCATGGCACAATCATTGTTTGTCAAAACTTCCTTCTTTGCCTCTGCTGGCGCTGCCTTAGTCTTGGAAGACTCTCCCTTACTCTTCTTCCTTGGGCATTGGGTCGCATAATGACCCATCTCCCCACAGTGGAAGCACTTGATCTTGGAGAGATCTTTCTTCTTCCGCTTCTCCTGCTTTCCCTCAGATGCTAGGGCCACATCCTCCTCCTCCTCCTTGACCTTGATCCCCTTGCTGTTGCTACCCGTCTTCGACTGCCGTCTGATCTCTTCCTGGTGAAGAGCTGCCCACATCTCGTCCCAAGGTGGGAGAGTCCCTCTGCCCAGGATACTTTGGACAAACACTTCCTAATCTTTTGAGACAACATCCGGTATCGCTCCTATGGTAGTCAACTGGTCTCGGATCTCATTCAGTCCTCCGAGGAAGGTGTCAATCGATTGACCCTTCTTCATCTGATACGACCTCATCTGGTTATCGAGCAGCATTCTTCTCTGCACAGAAGTATGCTGGTACAAGTTCTTGAGAACCTCCCACATCTCAACTGCCGTTTCCTTCTCGGCTATATGTGGTACCACATGATCATTGATCCTATCAAGGATAAAGCACTTGGCCCTCACCATCGCCTCTTCGTACCTGTCATTTTCATTGGGGTCGACTAGGACAACTATTACCTTTAAGGCAAAGTTCTTGACACTATTCCTGTCAAGCACTGATAAGATTTTGGCCTTCCAGACTGTGAAGTTCGATGGTCCGTCCAGTCTATCCTGGTCCCTTACCCTGTGTAGTGCCATGATGCTCCTCTACTTCCCTCCTGGAAGTTCTCTGTTCGACTCCTCTGAGTCTCTACTTCCTGTCTAGAAGTTCTCTTCTGGACTCCCTCTGAGTCTCTACTTCCTGTCTGGAAGTTCTCTTCTGGACTCCCTCTGAGTCTTGATTTCCCTCCTTCCTGCAAATCCTTCTGCCGCTTGTTGAGATGCCCCCTACTCTAATCGTCTTGTGCAACTGCATTGTTGATCCAGGTTCCTCGGCTAGAAACCCTCGGTAACAACTCCTCTGGCCTTGCTCTGTCAGGTACTGTTCTAACTACATTACCTCACCAACTCCACTCTGTGATATTCCTGCAGCCTTCTAGACTCCAGCAACTACCTCTATGTGAACTGCGTCAACCCGTTTCTGCCCCACGCTGGCTCTGCATCACCCCGGATGGGTCTATGTCAGCCCTGGGATGCCCTGCGTCAGTCCTCTGGCTCTATGCGTCAACAACGCTGGCCTCTCTGAGGCTTTGCGCAGCTCCCGACTTCTTCTACGTGGCTCTGTGTCACACTTCTTGGCTTCTGCATTGCTAGAAACAACTTTTGTCACCTCAGGACAACTGTTTTCTGTTGCTATTGCATTGCTTGGCTGATGTCTTTTAGTCCTCCTGTGATCTGCAATCACGCTTTGATACCATGTTGAAGTTTCTAATTTTACTTAGTTAGAAACCCTCTGTTTATTCCTACCTACTTGTTATTTTTCTTTAACAAGTTATTTACGAAGTAAATACTGAAAATAAAAACCAGTGCATGCTCAACATATTACAGATTAGCAACTAAAAGAAACAAGAACAAACACAGCACATGACACCATTATTTTTGGACCAGTGTCCCCGGGAAAACCCAATGTGGGAAAACCGGTGCAACTATCTGAGGGTTTTCTTATTAAGCAATATTAGAGTACAATTTGGGTGCCGAAACTGGCCTACCCAATGGAGAATTTCCTTAGCAGCTATACCTCAGTTTGAGATAAATCTCCTGGCTGAAACCCCGGAAAATCCTTCCGGCAACTCTTCAGCACAAAACTGCTCCTGCAACCCCAGCATCTACCCAATCTTGGTTGCGTCAGCGCCTCTCTGTGTCACGCTGGCCCTGCGTCAGCTCCAGGAGGCCCTGCGTTAGCTTTCTGGGCCACTGCGTTAGACACGCTGGCTTCTATGGTGCTCTTCGCAACACTTGGCTGCCTCTGCGTG
Organism: Pinus taeda; assembly: GCA_000404065.3. Classification (NCBI taxonomy): domain Eukaryota; kingdom Viridiplantae; phylum Streptophyta; class Pinopsida; order Pinales; family Pinaceae; genus Pinus; species Pinus taeda. The sequence continues at coordinate 44,591 of APFE030584143.1, forward strand.
GCCTTGTGTGAGCCCTTGCTGGCTCTGCGTCACTCTCCTTGGCTATTGCGCTGCTCTCCCAGCACAATCTCTGCCTTCTCTGTTTCTCTGTACTCAATGCCCCTCAACTGCTCTCCCGATCACTGATTCTATCTCTCTTAGCAAACCCCGCTCTAGAGAATAGAATCACTGATCATCTGGGGTATCTCCAAGTGACCCTCAAGCCTCCTCTTATACTTTTCCTATTGACATATCAACGACCGAGATTAAGTCCCTAATCAACGACTAAGATTAGATCTGGCTTGATCCATGTCTTTGGACCATTCTAACACAGATTCATATTAATACACATTAATATTTTATTTTCCCTGAGTTTAGACTTAGGGACTCCATTAAAAATATTAATTATTTTAATATTTCCTAATCTATTTAGAATCTGCCCAAACACTTTCTGGGTATTGGAGATCTCATGTTCCCTAGCCTCTCCACCAAATTTTGTGGCTAGAGCACATCCGATGGTACCCCAAATCAATAGAAGGTGGTCCCATCTTCTTACAACCAAGCTTATGCTTGGAGGCTTGGAGGTATGTTTTAGAAATTCACTTTTACCCTAGAATGAATATGCAAGATGTGGGTGATTGCCTCAATGGAATTACTCAATTTATTAAGTATTTTAACAAGATAAATTACTTGAGATCCAAATGCTTTTAGTGATATTCAATACAAAAGCAATTAGATGAAGGACTTAGAGAGCAAATGAAAGATTATCTCAATGAAACAAGATAAGCAATTCCAATGAAACATGATTAGCAATTCCAATTACTTAAAGAACTTATTAATGTGTCAACAAGATCTTATTTAAGCCTTCTTATGATGAAGTGATATAACAATTAGGCACAAGAAAAATCTTATAGCACTTATTACTTAGGTCATAAATTAATGAAACACATTAGATGATCTTAAACACAATATTGACAAGCTCAATAAGAGATTGCTAACAATGATTTCTAATAAAGACTAAAGCAACTACACAAATGAGATGCCAAGAGTGCCAAGATAAGCTACGCAAAGATGTAATACGCCTAATGCAACTAACACTTCAACAATTTGAAATGAGAGAGATCCTTCAATGCCAAGGCAATGTTGTGCAAGGATGTAAGAAAAAATTTAAGAGATGCAAATGGAAGGCTATTATCAAGACACCAATGCAACTTCACAGTTATAGATCAGCCCACAAATTGCATAATATCTGTCCCAAAATCCACTTGTAAAAAAAATCACTATTTCAATGACAAGACTTTAAGCAATTATGACATGACTTTTAGGCTTGTAGGGCTTATTAGAATTGAATCTTAGGCACTTATTTCAAATCTGATCAGACCTCCCTAACAATGATATCAGTCCAATATTTTATTTGCAAATGGGACAAAACAGTGACAACTTTGCTCTTAAGTTTATTAGTGAATTACTTTAGGATCTTAAGGTTTTGCTTAGATTAGTTTTAGGACCCTTTATTAATGATAATGTGTCACCACTTATACCACTTATGCCACTGCTGTTAACACTTCAGATCTGATGCAAATTTTGACAGTGAAAAGAGAAGGATGAGGATAAGAGGAACAAACCCTTAGGCCTAGTGGCCTATGCCAAGTTTGGAGATAAGAGAGAAATTACTCCTACAATGCCTACACTCACAAAATGTTAGCTTGGAACACAAAGAGTGGACCCTTTGGACCAGTGCAACCACAAATTATTAGTCTAAATACATATGCAAATAATGGATCAGACTTGTAGAGAACTAGCTAACAAGACTAGGGCTTAAAGTTTTGATGTCTTAGCCTTGTAACCCTTCAGAAAAAGACGCGCAACACCAATGGATTAGCCTTAAAAAATGTATACGATGGATCTAGCCCTCTGAGGGTTGTGGCTAGGCCTAGGAAGCCCAATGAGGCTTGCGACGTAGTAGGAAAGAGGCTTTAGGCCTCACGGCTAGGGCTTTTAGCCCTCCTTATGCTAGCGGCTAGGCCTCCAAGGGTTATAGTGATGAAGCAAATGAACTTTTGGCCCTTCAAACCTTTCCTCAATAGATAATGAGCCTGCAAAACAAAGATTAGCCCACAAGATGAGTTTGCAAAACCAAGGCCTAATTAGGATTGCGGCTAGGGCTTATCGGCCTAATTGAGGCTGCGACTAGGGTAAAATGGTCCTTTAGGGCTGCTACCAAGGCCTAGAGGCCTCAAAACCCTTGCGACCACCACTTCCAAGCAAGATGTGTCAATTTTAAGCCCGTAAATGATCTCCAACACCAAGCAACCACTTGCGAAATTAATTTAGAAGACAAATACTCAAGAAAACCCCAGTAGCAGTAGCAGAAAAACCCTCTAGGGCTAACAAATTCCTCTTCTAGGCTAGGCGTTGCAAAAATTGTTGGGAATCACGATTGCTGTTACACCAAAGCCCGCAGGTGTTAGTCAATGATCACATCGCCAGAGATAAGGATGCACGAGAGGCAGTTAGTCCATGTCGCGAAACACACAGGGAGTGTTGGTTTATCCAATGTCCAACAATCTCCCCCCCAATGCGAGCCGAGTGTGTATCGAACTCGTGACCTACGCTTTGATATCACTTGTTGGGAATCATGATTGCTGTGAGACCAAAACCCGCAGGTGTTAGTCAACGATCGCATCGCCAGAGATAAGGATCCATGAGAGGCGGTTAGTCCATGTCGCGAAACACACGGAGAGCATTGGTTTATCTAATGTCCAACAAAAATAACACTTGTGTCTTGTAGCTTGACGGTTCTAGACCCCAAATCAACCCTTCTTGGCTTTCAAGGCTGAAAAGCCTCTCAAACCCTAGCCATCTAGGCTAGGTGAAAGATCTTCACACTGGAGTTTTTCTTTGAATATTTGATCCTTTAGCACCTGCAAGATAAATAAATAGAGCCCAAGACACAAGATCTAGAAATTTCTAAATTAAAATCCAATGTTGTTTGTTTGTTTGTTTGTTTGTCAAGTTGTTTGTGATCCTTCAGGCTTGACCTGTGGCTTGAGGAGTTGTGACTTAGGGGCATCTAAGTCGTCAAAGTCACTCCGGGATCGCACCCGGCCTGGGCCATGCCAGCCCTTAGCTAACTGGATTTTTTAGCATGTCTCCTCGCTCTAGCACAAGGCACAACCACCCCTCGTGAGGTTTGATCCTAGGTCACCCTGTTGACGAGGCCCATCCTCAGCCAGTTGTGCTAGCGAGACTTGAAAAAACTCAAAATTATTAACAAATAATATGCAAGGGTTAGAAATAATTTAGAAAATATTTTGCAAATTATTTACACTAAATAACAATGAAATCTTAGCTCTAATTAGCAAATAAATCGTTCTAGCCCAAGTAGATTTTGAAAAATAATTTGATGAAGATATTTATAAATTTGATGTACAAACCCAAACTCTACACAATAAATCTTTAGATAAACTCAGAGTCCAAATAAGGTGTGGTCACGTCAAAGTCCATGAACTTGGGTTTTCCCCAAGGGTTGAATCACCGAAAGATCTCTACACACTTAAAAGATAGATCATTAGCTTCATAGAGGTTTGATTCACACAAATAGATCAGTGAACTAGAGATACCTGCTAGATCCACCAACTTCAATGTGTTGACCCTAACCCAAAACCTAAAGCAAGATACCTATGCTAATAGATAGTCCAACTACTGACTATGAAACAATAATCTTTAGTTAAAGCATAAAATTAGAGCATTAAATCCATTCAGCACATACCATGAATCATTAAGCGAGAGACACCTTGAATTGAAACCCCAAAGACTTTTTATTAATGTAGAAATTCTAGCAGAGCTTAGCTCAATACAAAAGATTTTCAACACAGTGCCTTTTACAATGAGGAGTTTGACAGCTTCCTTATATAGAAAAAATGAGAGGGAATAACCCCTCCAAGTAGAAATAACAACTAGTTGCATCGATCCGTGGCTTGATCTCAAGAGAAAAAATTTCAATCCCTTGATTAGCTGGCACAAATCTCCAAAAAATTTTGATCTTCCTTGTTCACTATGTTAGAGGGGTCAAACTTTGACTTCTGAACCATGGAGGACCTTCGAAAAATATAATTTTCGTTGCTTGTGCAAAATAATTATCTGCTTGGCCCAAAAATTCGATTTGTTGGAGAAAATAATCTTCTGGGTCCAACGGATTTCTGGACTGGGTCCTTCTGCCTTGGAAATGAGGCATTTGATTTTTGACTTCATTGATTTTCCTTTGAAAATTGCCTCAAATAATTTTGGATGAATTTTCCACTTGGAGGGTAATTAATTTTCTCTTCATTTTATTTTTTGGATAATTTCTTGCTAATATTAATTCTATTTTTGCCAGAAATTAAAATTAAAAAGACTCAAGAGGGAATTTAATAATTTTCCACCCTCTTAGTGTATCTAACTATATTTTGGTAATGGTGTTCTAATTATGAGTAACCATTCACCAAAAATATTTCTAAACACACTTTTACATCAATATCATAATTCAACCCTTAGAAGGGGAGCTACACATAGACATAGATCACTTGAGACTCAACCAAATTCTGTGACAGGACACATGATCTAGTATGAAAAATACATAGACTCCATAAACACTAGGACTCACCTAGGACCCCGTCAATGAGCTTCACCCTAGATTTGGGGTATATCAAGGAGGAAAACTCTACCAATTATCTGTGTTTACAAACACATAATTTGGTGAGGTTAAAAAACTCCCTAGAGTGAAACCCCTTGAGAAGAATCATAGGCTTACCTAAGTGTTGTTACATGGCTTAATAGTCACACCCGAATAATTTTTACAATACAATAGTAGAATTTGGGATTACAATGATGACAATGACTCAAATTTTTTTATCTGTTGCTTTATACCCCGGTTCTTGGACATGTACATGGTTAACAGACACCATCCAGTATTTGGCCACTCTCTTTTCGATGGCTTCTTGTTGATGAATGTGGGCTTTTCAAGCCTTGGGCTAGAAATGACCTCTTTGTTTCTTTAGTGTGAGTTGAACTTTGGGCTTTAATAATTGTTACAATGTCCACCAAGTACTCTCTCCTCGTGCAGCCTCTTCTTGTGGAGAGTTGGATATTGGGCTTCATACCTTGGTTAGGGCATTACTCAAGGGCTCCTCTCACCTCTTTTTTATTGAATATGGCCCTTTCCCAAATGTGTGCTACTGTGTGGTCGGTTACTGCTCAAACTAGAAAGGTTGGCAAGGTTCATCCTGTTGAAGGAAATGTAACTAGGTTTGGTCTTCATAATTGTACTTTTGATATTTGTATTTATCCAAGAAAAGAAATATTATTTTTATGATATATGTCAATGAGTTTCTTGCTCATTGAAGTAGGTCTAGGACATGTTAAAGTGCTATAGGTAAGTCAAAAGGTCAAAAGAGTTACGTTAAAAACCTTAAGAGTATGTTACATTGTGTATAAGAGTCAAAGAAGTCACCTCCAAGCAAAGTCAAGTCTCCTCCTAGCAAAGACATCATCAAAAGAAGCAATGGCACCATTAAAAGCACCCATCGAAGCAAAGGAAGTCAAGTCGGCCTCAAGGCAGCAAGTTAGCCTACAAGTCGGCCTAAAGGAGGGATAATCCTCCATATATAGAGGTTGTCAACTCCTCCAAAGATAATGCAATCATCTCTGGAATTAGCGAAGGAAGAAGCCGAGATAAAGTGAAGGGAAATAAGTCTAAAAGGGTCTACAAAGTGCAACGAAGTAAGGAGGAAGAAAAGCGAAGGTAGAGGGTTGTTTCTAGGGCTAGAAACAGTGACACGTGCGAAGAAAAGGAAGGCAAATCTGCGAGTATGACAACAGGGACAAACAATCCATGAACTAGTGTTGTTTGGGTTTAAAACTAGGCCCACAAGGCTTCCCAAGTGAAGCAAAGAAGCCTATCTCTCTAGCGAAGGAAAAGGACCCTAATTTTCTAGGGTACCTCTCACACATGCGAGAATTAGGGTTGTAGTGCTGTCACACTAAGCCTACCACTATACATCATGAAGGAACTTGGATGATCAAGAGAAGGAAAGGGTATCCTTAGGTGAAGGATATAACTACGTACAAAAGATAAGGGATCTCTTCTAGAAGATCTACTAATAATGGAAGGAAGAACGAAGTGCCGAAAGAAGGACGAAGAGCCAGGGAACAAAGTGTCGGAAGGAGGTGGACAAAGTGCCGGGGAAACATAGTGTAGAGAAAATGAAGGACTTGACTTGTGCTTGGAGGATCTTCTGGTCAAGGGTCTAGGGTTTGGCATTGATCAAGAAAGAAGCGTCAATAAGAGAAAACTTACCGAAGGGTTTTCCTCTCAAGAGAAGAGAGGTTTTGGCCTTGGCAGAGAGCCAACATCTTTTGTTCTTGTTTTATGTTTTGATAGCAGTTTGATGAAGCACACACACGTACATTAATAAGAGAAGAAGAAGATTAAGCTAACAAAAGACAAATTGTAAAAAGACTTCACAAATTGTTATCTAGTCCTAATGAATCACTCTACACTTAATTGCCCTAGATTTCTTAACATGGTATCAGAGCTAAGGTGACAAGGAAAGCGCATCTCAAGAACACTCATAAGGTGACTCTTCAAGAAAGGACATCTAAAAAGTTGAAGCATCAAGCCAAGAAGTCTCAATCACTTCAAGGGCAAGAAGGCCTACCATCTATCATCTATCAAGGAAGACTACATAGCAAGAAGAAGAGCCTTATATAAAGACACCTACAAAGAAGAGTAGATCAAGGAGGACCTACATCATCTACAAGTTACCAAGCAAATCTCATCATCAAGCATGCCCTCTTGGAGAAGGCAACTTGAAGAACATCAAGATCCTAGGAAGGCAAGCCATTAGGTCTTCAAGGAGAAAGCAAATCCACTACTTCTAAAAATCTATCAAGTATATGCCCCCTTCTGAATATACATCAATGTTTTCTTGCAAGGAAAACAACAAATTGCAAGGTACCAATAACTTTCTTGCATGGAAGAAGAGGACTGATTTACTTCTCAAGGAGAATGAACTTCTGGAACATGTCAAAGGGAATATCACTATCCTTGCTAAGGAACAAACCGAGGCCTTAGCCAAGTACAATAAGGATGAGACAAGAGCTCAAAGGTTTCTAATAGAATCTATCAAGGACTCTCTCATTCCTTATGTCTCCAAATTTGAAACAACAAAAGAAATCTATGATAAACTAGTAGAGCTATTCTCGGTAACCACAACCGGAGAAGTGATATCTCTAAGAAATGAATTGTACAAGATGAAGATATCAAAGGAAGGAATAGCTCCCTACTTAATGAAGATATCTGAGATGAGAGATCAACTTCAAGAGCTAGGGGAAGTCATGTCCGACAAAGAAATGACAAATGTAGTACTCAATGCTCTACCTGAGGATTGGGGCAACTTCACATCTAGCATATATGCCAAGAAGGAAGCTACCACACTAAGTGAAATGTTGTCTCTATGCACAGAGGAAACTAGACTCCAAGCAAAGGAAGATGTGGGATCAAAGGAGCAAGCATTTGCTACCATGGCCAAGAGAAAGGGAAAATTTGGCAAATTTGGTCCACGAAGAACAAACAACAAAGAGATGTCCAAAATCTAATGCTGTGGATGCCACGAATATGGACACTACAAAAGGAATTGTCCTAAGCTTAAGAAGGACGACAACAAAAAAAGAAAAAGGGAGGAAGCTCACATGACTCAAGAGGTGAAAGAAGAAGAAAAGAAGCAAAAGAAGAAAGATCTTTTGGATCTGTATATGACTAAGTCAAATTCTTTACTTAAAGACTTCTTTCAAAGTTTTGAGTAGGATAGGAGCATGTAGGAATAGAATAAAATTGCATGGCTAGAAACATCTTCTAGAATCTATAAGCATGATGTACATAGAGTTCAAAATACTCATTTAGAAGTAGCATTTATAATGAGAAAATAATGCATGGTTAGAAATATCTTCTACAATATAGGAGCATGTTAGATATAGCTCAATTTATTCATGTAGAAGGAGCATACCTAGTATAAGACCTCATCCACGATAAAAGAAAATTGATCATGATTAAGAATCTTAGAAGACCTCCATCATCAAAAGAAAAAAAACATTTACAAGGCAAGGGTCTTTAAGATCCTATGATGGAATCTTCAAAAGAAGGTTCACGAACCAAAGCAGATGTCTCATTGGAAATCCCATTCATGGGATTCAGGAAAAGGATGATATGCAGGCAAGCTAAGATGAAGCAAGAAGGGCCACACCAAGGACAACCAAATGAAGCTAAGATGATCAAAGGAGAATCGAGATGAGGTATGTATGCATCAAATTTTAGTCATGTTATCATATGTATATTATTGAGTCATGGGAATAGTTCCATAACATGATCAAGGATCAAGTATGAAGGAGTCACTTTCAGCAAGGACATGCTCGAAGGCACGTACTACAATGCAATGAAGGTCAACAAAAGGATATGCTCACATACGGACTATAAGATTGCTGACTAAGAAGCAAGAAGAAATGCTAACTAGTCCAAGAAGCAAGCAATGAAGAAGTGCTCTCACAAGGAGCATAAAGTGGTTTACCGATCTATCCAAGAAGAAGCAAATGAAGAAAGAGATCAAGCATGAGAAGAACACCATGATCACAAAGAATCACTATCTAACAAAGAACCATTGAAGATATCTCCCAAAAGGAGCCAGGACAACTCTGACAAAGGAAGGAAGGACCCTTGACACCTATGAAGGCCTTGGAGATATGAAATATGCAGATAACTGATTCTACTCTACGAAGATGTCATGATGAAGAAGCCATCCAGCTAAAGCACCATTTAATGTTGAAGCAATATCAGGATGAAGTCATGACGAGCTACTAGGTCGAAACATGTAAACAAGCAAGTGCAATGAACCACCCATGAGAAGAGTATTCTGAAGCATGGACAAATGACAAAGGAGTAGCGAGATGACAAGAAAACCAAATGTATGACAAGAAAGCCACTTTCCACGAAGGAAGCAATTACATGACAAACCAGGAAGGAAAGTGATCGATGGATGGTGCCCTACCTAAAAGAAGTTTGAACAAAGACTTCATGACATGAAAGAAAGGAAGGAGATCAAGTAGCTGAAGGACCCGTGAAGAAGAAGTTGCTGATGAATGAAAGAGTCCCTAGTTAAGAGGGAGCTTTGATAGGTCCCTGATCAAGAGGGAAGTTTTGGATGACCCCTGATTACAAACGAGTGACAATTGTGTTTTTCCATTTCATGTGTCATGCACTAGACCAGGACTAACAACCGTAAGTCTAGATGAAGGCCATGAATGAAAATGTAGACACAAGATAGACACAACATTCTTGTCTTCACTTGGGAAGAAAGAATGGGAGGATTGGGTAATCATTTGGCATTCGATACTCTTTGAGGATGTGTAGGGCATCCAAGACAAGAGTAGGCAAGAGGACTGATATTCTTCGAGGATTGGGAACCCAAGACAAGAATAGTCCTATAAGGTCATACTCAGTGAACACTCGGGCGGGTACCTTGAGAGACAATGACTAAGGTGTCTATAAGTCATTGGTCTTACCAACATTGTGCTCTGATCTATTGAGAGATAGAGCTGTCAGTCAAGGCCTTGCTGTGGAAACAATGTTGGTTATTATGATACTATAACAGATGGATTGCAAATCCGGTTTCTCTTATGTGAATTCTTCAAGATTGATAATAGCCAAGCACCTTGTATGTTGTATGAATACCTCCCTAGTTAAGAGGGAGTGTTGAAGTAAATGTACTTTTGATATTTGTATTTATCCAAGAAAAGAAATATTAATTTTATGATATATGTCAATGAGTTTCTTGCTCATTGAAGTAGGTCTAGCACATGTTAAAGTGCTATAGGTAAGTCAAAAGGTCAAAAGAATTATGTTAAAGACCTTAAGGGTATGTTACATTGTGTATAAGAGTCAAAGAAGTCACCTCCAAGCAAAGTCAAGTCTCCTCCTAGCAAATACATCATCAAAAGAAGCAATGACACCATTAAAAGCACCCATCGAAGCAAAGGAAGTCAAGTTGGCCTCAAGGTAGCAAGTCGGCCTAAAGGAGGGACAATCCACTATATATAGAGGCTGTCCACTCCTCCAAAGATAATGCAATCATATCTGAAATTAGCGAAGGAAGAAACAAAGATAACATGAAGGGAAATAAGTCTAGAAGGGTCTACAAAGTGCAGCGAAGTAAGAAGGAAGAAAAGCGAAGGTAGAGTACTATTTCTAGGGCTAGAAATAGTCACACGTGTGAAGAAAAGGAAGACAAATCTACGGGAATGACAACAGGGACAAACAATCCATGAAATAGTGTTGTTTGGGTTTGAATCTAGGCCTACAAGGCTTTCCAAGTGAAGCAAAGTAGCATATCTCTCTAGCGAAGGAAAAGGACCCTAATTCTTTAGGGTACCTCTCACACGTGCGAGAGTTAGGGCTGTAGTGCTGTCACACTATGTCTAACACTATACATAAAGAAGGAACTTGGATGATCAAGAGAAGGAAGGAGTATCCTTAGGTGACGGATATCACTAAGTACAAAAGATAAGGGATCTCTTCTAGAAGATCTACTAACAGTGGAAGGAAGAACAAAGTGTTGGAAGAAGGATGAAGTGCCCAGGAACAAAGTGTTGGGGAAACATAGTGCAGAGAAAAGGAAGGAATTGACTTGTGCTTGGAGGATCTTCTAGTCAAGGGTCTAGGGTTTGGCATTGATCGAGAAAGAAGCTTCAATAAGAGAAAACTTACCGACTGGTTTTCCTCTCAAGAGAAGAGAGGTTTTGGCCTTTGGTAGAGAGCCAACATCTTGTGTTCTTGTTTTATGTTTTGATAGTAGTTTGATGAAGCACACACACATACATTAATAAGAGAAGAAGAAGATTAAGCTAACAAAAAACAAATTGTAAAAAGACTTTACAAATTGTTATCTAGTCCCAAAGAATCACTCTACACTTAATTTCCGTAGATTCTTCAACACAGCCAAGCCTGCTAAACGATAAATACGGTTAGGAACACATCCATTGTCACAACAACATATTCCTCTCGCTTTAGCCCAACTCCTACAAAAGACCACAAGGAGGAATTCCTACAAAAAAAACACTCAATCAACATATAAATAGACCAATGCATAAATACACCAAGTTGGAAGAGGTAGGAGCTATTTTGATGATGAATTCTGATATGGTAACATGAAATGACAACAGATATGTAGCGTAGACCAGTAGAGAAAATACTCAATATATTAACGAATAAGTTTGGAAAATGCCACCAATTGAGTATGGAGACTTCTTACCACAATAGTAAATGATTTGGAAGTGTTGTGCCTGATTTATGTTTCTGTAAGAAGGGGACAAGCTTGTTGTTCAAACTTGCAATTTCTGAAGTTTTTGAAGATTGTATGAGGATAGAGGACAAAAGGCCACTCTAGGGGCTTAAAAATAGCTCTTGGTGGACCTAAAACTCAAGGAACTTGGTTGGAAGTGTTAGTTGTCGATTTTTGTGTAGCATCAAGGGTTATTCCCGCATGCCAAAGAGGTCTCCAATTTGGCTTAAGAAAATTAAAATTAAAATTTATTTTTTGGGACACCAAGTCGGTCTAGGAAGACAAGTCGGCCCAACTCATGAAGGGACGTGTCCCTTGGGGTATTTCACCCAATTTGACTTGTATAAATAGGGATTGTGATGCCTCGTTCTCTCACCAAGCAAGAGCAAGTCTGAGCAAGGAGAAGTCTATCTTGGAGATCATTTTTCTGTCTTTTTATCTCTCTGTCTTGGCCACATGTGTGAGGAGAAGATCAAGCTGTTTTGGGTCGAGTTGACCATGTTGAAGAATGTAACTAGGTTTAGTCTTCATAATTGTATTTGAGTCAAAATGTAATATATTTGTCAAAAGAAAGCAAAAAGAAATTTATTATTGATTGAATTGACTTGTTAAAGCATGGGTTTCATGTTTGGGTCAATTGTCTTAGGTCAAGCCTCCATTGTAGGCTTTAGGTTGATGTCAAAGTCAATTTTTGTTTAGGCAAAGACTCCTCCATCATAGTCTCCTTGCTGTCAAATAAATCACATCAGGTCGGCCTAAATATAGAGAAACTTCTCTTCAAGAACTCATGTCGACTTATTTATAATGGACAAACAACTATATATAAAAGCATAGGGACTTCGCTCAAAACACAAAAGAAAAAGTTTGGATAAAAATTCAGAGAGAAGTTTTCAGTGCTATTGCAGTGAAGAAGTTTGGATTAATTTAAGAGAGCAAGGATCGGCGAAATTATAGTCAAGAAGAGATAATTTCAGAGAAGGTTTTCAGTCTACCATAGTGAGAAAAGATCAAATCAATTTCAGAGATGAACTTGTGTAATCTCAGAAGCAATTGTAGTGTGAAGTTCTGTGTATATCTAAGTAGACATGACAATGAAGAAATTTAGATAGTAAGGTAATTCAAATAGTCTTTAGAGATTGGGTTCGTAGTTTGGATCATCTTCAGAGATGGCGTGAAGTCACAATCACAGTCATGACTTCGCTATAGATTTTAGAAGAAGGATTCGGGCTCAGTGATATGTTTATAGTTAAAGCACTAAGTGCTGAAACAATGATAAGGTTGAAGTAGTGATATGTATATGGGAAGCATTGATAAGGTCAAAGCAATGAAGAACTACATTTGGTCTACAAATCATTGAAGAAAGGGAACTCAGTATAGTTACCTATGGAGACTTACAAATGATCTGAGGTTTCTATGACTGTAAAAAGTATAATAAGAGCTACTACTCACAGGACTAAGAATTGAAGAAGAAAATACAAGGTTGACTTGATGGAGGAAGTCTTGAGTCTAGGTTGTTAGGGTCTTGGTTATCTCATCTTGTTTTGAATCTACTAAAGGAAGATTTTTGACCAAGTTTTCCCCTAGAGTGGGCTTTTGCCCTGGCTGCGTGCCTACATCTTGTGTCCTCTTCTATTTGTTGCTTGGCATTAGTCTTGATGATAAGAAAGTTAAATTGAAAGAAATAAGAATAATGAAAAACATCACAAGATAATGTCATAATAAGAGAAATCAATTAAGTTGCCACACTTTGGATTTCTGAAGAGACCGGACTTTGACCGAGCTCTTTGACTGAGGTTTAATCACAGATTGTTGAGCACAGGAGGGCCAGACATGCAAACTGTTGATTGCAGTTTGACTAGTCGTAGGCCGCACGTGCAGGTTTAACCGCATGTCCAAATGTTGACTGCAAGCTGCAGTATGACCAACATTGACTATTTTGGATGGTTTGACCAATGTTGACTTGGTGGAGATTGACCAGGTTTGACTGGTATTTTTAACTTGGGTTATGGGCGCAAATTTCTAGAAAATTTGTTGATTTTGTAAACCTTGCTGAAGAATAATTTCTCCTAAAGAAAAATTGTTGGGTTTTCTCCCAAGATTGGGTTTCCTAGGGTAAAATGGTTGTCTCTATTGTGCATGGTTGTGTTTCTATTATCTTTACTATTTCTGCAACATTTACTGTTGATGTTTTCTAAAGTGTAATTGCTCAATGATATTAATGGCCTAAGAATACTATGTGAAAATCATTAGGAAGTAATTATCTGGCAGAAAACTGTATCTACTATATATCTTGTAGAAAATTGAACATGGTATTAGAGTGAGGTTGAAAGAGCAGCAACTGAAGTTAACTTCGACATAAGAGACAATATTCAACAACTTGATTGGATTTTGAATCTTTTGTCAAAATGACACCAAGTCTCAGAGTTGAAGATAGGTTAGATGGCGCCATCAACTTCATATCTTAGAAGACCAGGATACTCCTTATCTTGGAAGAGAATGAGCTTTTGAATCATGTGGAATAAGTTATTCTAGAGCCAAAGGGAGCTGAGGAGAAAGCCAAGTATAAGAAGAATGAAGCCAAGGCTAAGAGAATCTTGTAGATTCTATAAAGGACCACTTGATTCCTGATATTACTGCATTGAAGACTCCGAAGGAAGTATATGATGCTCTAGTAGGGTTGTATGAGAGCAGCAACACTAGCAAAAAATTAACCTTGAGAAGTAGTCTTCGTTGTGTCATGATAACTAGATTAGATTGTGTTGTATCATATCTTATGAGAGTTTCCCTGATCAGAGATGAGCTTGTAGCCATTAGAGATACCATTGATGATACAAAGCTTGTTAGAATGGCTTTCAATGGATTCCCTTCCTCATGGGAGCCATTTATTCAGAGAATTTGTGCAGAAGAAAAACTGCCCAAGTTTGATAAACTATGGACTGATTGTGTCCAAGAGGAGGTTGGATTGTTGTCCAAGAATAGTTTGTAGAATCTGTAGGATGAAGAAATACAAGCCCTAGCAGCTCATACAAGGAAAGGAAAAGGAAGAAGGAACTTTGGAAAGTTTGATAAGAAGAATATAGGTAGAAGACCTGCTTAGGTTCAAAAGAAGAAGGATATGTCAAAGGTCAAGTGCTTCATTTGTCATAATTTTGGACACTATGCCTCCCATTGTCATGAGAAGAAAAGGTAGGAAAAGCAACATGCATCAACAACCAATGTTGATGATGATGATGATGATGAGCATACACCTCAGAAGAAGTCAAAGGAATTCTTCCTTTAGGATCTACTACTAGTAATGCTTGTGGACAATTTTGCCTCTAGGCACATGAGAAGTTTCCAAGTTTCTCTTACAAATTTGTCAGAGATGGAATTGATAATCCTCAATCATTTCTTCCTTAATCAAGAGATACATACTTCATATTTTTTTCTTGATTATTATTATTAATTTTATTTTTTGGTCACCCTCTTGTCCTTGTATTTTGCTTGGTTATAATTTTTCTTCCATGACCTCATGTGTTGATTTTTGTGTAGCATCGAGAGGTATTCCCACATGCCAAGAGGTCACCTAAGTCGCCCTAGAAGAATTGTGACAATTAAAATCATTTTTTATTTTATTTTTTGGGTATCTTGTAGGCTCAAAAAGGACAAGTCGGCCCCACCATCAAAGGGTGTCTCCCTTGAACAAAATTCAACCCATTCGACTTGTATATATACAATGATGTGACACTTTGTTTTGATATTCATCATCATGTCATCTCTCTTCTAGTACAGCAACACGTGTGACAAAAGGAGGTCGAATTGACTTGATTTTTCACTGAGTTGAAGGAGGGTATGTTGACCACATTTAACTGAGTTGCAGGAGTCGAGTTTGATTGTAGTTGATTGAATTGCAGGAGCTGAGTTTGACTGAAGTTGACCGAACTGCATGTGCTGAGTTTGATCATAGTTGACTGAATTTCAAGAGCCAGGTTTGACTGTAGTTGACTGATCTGCGGGAGGCATAGTCAACTACAGTTGACCGCAATGCTAACCACATGTGTGAGTTTGAACAGGTTTGTTTGACTACAAATTTCAGGCAGTTTTACCAGAATTGACTTTTGATTATTTTGGGCATTTTGACCAACCTTGACTTGCTGGAGTTTGACGAGATTTGTCTACTATTTTGACTTGGGTATTGGCATATATTTCTAGACAAATTATTGATTTGTAAACCTTGCTGAAGAATAATTTCTCCTAAGAAAAGTTGCTGGGTTTTCTCACAAGGTTGGGTTTCCTAGGGTAAAATTTCCTGTCTCTATTAGGCATGGTTGTCTCTTTATGATCTTTACCGTTTCCGTTGCATTTACTATTGATATTTTATGTGTATAATTGCTCAATGATATAGTGACACGAGATAAATTGGTTGAAGATCATTAGGTAGTAATTATCATATCATAAGGGCTTCTTTTGTGCATCTTGTAGAAAATCAACATGGGATTGGAGCCATCTTGTTGAAAGAGAAACCATTGAAGTCAACCTAAGAGACAAGTGTTCAACAACTTGACTAGATTTTTGCCAAATGATGCCAAGTCTCAAAATGGAAGACAATTTAAAGAGTGGTACAAATATTCAGAAGGAAGCTATTCCAGAACCAGAGGAGCTGAGGAGAAAGTCTTTGTTTTTGCTCATTTGGCACTTACCAATAACAATGATACTTGGCTAGTCGACAGTGGTGCTTCTAGGCACATGACAAGTTTTCAATATTCTCTTACCTATTTGACTGAGAGGGATTCAGCATGGGAAGTGGAGCTTGGAGACAATGCCAAGTATGTTGCGAAAGGGTTTGGGACAACTTCAGTTCAGTTGGAGTCGAAAGATTTTATACACATTAGTGATGTATTGCTTGTACCAGGTTTGAAGAAGAACCTACTCACCATTTTAGAATTGGAGAATAAAGTCTACAAAGTTGCATTTGTAGATGGTCAGGTTCTTATATAAACTTAGCACAAGTTATTGGTGTTCGAGAGGGGGGACTATACAGATTGAGAGGACGACCCGTCACCAACCCAGGCATTGTTGCCCAAGGCGAAGAAGAAGAAGGATATGTCAAAGGTAAAGTGCTTCATTTGTCATGATTTTGGACACCATGCCTCTCAGTGTCTTGAAAAGAAAAGGAAGAGAAAGCAGCGTGCATCAACAACCAATGTTGATAATGATCATTGTGAGCATCAACCACGGAAGAAGACAAAGGAATCTAAGCATGATGTGATTGCAGATGGACTTCAGTGATTTTTTCAAGGAGGCAAGGATCAAGAGGGAGTTGACAATTCCCTATTATCATTTTTATTCTTTGGTTAGCCTCTTGTTTTTGTATTTGGCTTGGTTATGATTTTTCCTTCTATGGCCTCCTTAATGGAGTTTGCCCACAGGAGAGGTCATGCTGATTTGACCGGAGGAGATTGATACATTTACCTAAAGAGCAATAAAGGACTCTGGTCGGGCCTCACTAATTTGGCTAGGGGTAAATGGCCCAAGATACTCACATTTGTTGGAGAATGCAGTAGGGCAACTATTAATTCAAATTCTCCTTAACCTTAATAATTGCTTGTGAACTTTAGTTATCTTCTTATGTTTCTTTATTAGATCTTTTCATCAACAAATTATCAAGAGCAAAACAATAAAGACAATGGACACAAGATATAGGCTCCAAGCTATGGCAAAACCCCTCCATGGGGAAAATCCAAAAATAATCTCTTCTCTTCTTATAGAATCTTGCTTCAAATGAGAAAATCAAGACCCAAAACCCTAGCACCAGTTCAAGCCTTCAGAGAACCATTCCAAGATGACAAAAGTCAACTTTAGTTGACAAGAGTCAAACCTCTTCAAACTTGCTCCAATCTCAGATTTTGGCATTCTATTTCAGAAATTCGGACTTGCAGTAACTTCAGTATTTCAGCTTGCAATTTTCGGTCCCTTTGCAATAGAACAAAAACCCTAATTCACATGTGTGAGAGAGAGATAGTCCAAAATTAAGGTCTTCTTCCTTTGCTTTGTTTTTCTCCTTCTTTCCTTATCTCTTTGCTATTATATCATCCTCCTTCTATTGTAGATCTAACTTCTTGTCGTGTGTCAAATGAGGCCGAAGTTCCTTCAATATATAGACTTCTTGTGAGGTCGAATAACCCCTCTCTAGGCCAACTTGTCTCTGGCAAGGCCAACTTGTGCTAGGAGGCTTATTTTGACTTTCTTGACTTAAAATAAATTCTTTTACATGATACATCTTGCCCAAATGGGTCTTATATACATGGCATTGACTCTCTTGACTCATGACAATAAATCTTATGACATGAAAAACCCTATAAGCATGAAGAACATGCTTTACCTAGAAGACCAATAAAAAAAAAACATGAAACCCATGCTTGAAAATTATAATTTTTCTTTCTTCTTTTGCTTGATACATAAAATATACATATTGACATGAGTATAATGACAATTATGAAGACCGAAACTAGTCATATTTTCCAACACTCACTCTTAACTAGGGAGGTATTCATAATTGTACACCCAGTACAAGGATATTCTCAAATTGAAGAGTTCACATAAGAAGAGTTAGATTGGTAAGCCATCTTTAAGCATCAACATCATGACCAACATTTTCAACATAGTAAGTCCTTAACTTGAGAAGCTCTTTCTTATACAAGAGCCTAATGCTAGGAGGTTTTGCGTGAGATACCACACTACCTCTACAAGGTACAAACCCCAACCAGATGTTCACTAGGAATGTCCTTTAAGGACTATTCTTGTCTTGGATTCCCAATCCTCAGAGAATATTGGTTCTCTTCGACCACTCTTGTCTTTGATACCGGTCCAATCCTTAAAGAGTGTCGGTCGACTTCCTGTCTTGGATTTTCTATCCTCAAGGAAGTCACAAATGCTTATCCAATCCTCCATCCACCATTCTTTCTCCATGGCCTTCACTTAGACGCACGACTTTTAGTCCTGGCGTAGTGCATGACACATGAAGAAGAGAATACAAATGTGATATTTATCATCACTCCCTCTCAACCAGCGAGGAGATCCCTATTCCCACTTGATTTAGGGAATATATCCTTTCTCCTTCAGAAATATTAAGGAGACATCATACTCCCTCTAAAGTATAGAGGAGATTCTTTCACTTCCTTTCATTTGGGAAGTCATAACCACAAGCTTTCTAGCTTGTTGCCATAAGTATGAGGAGAACGAGATTTCTATCAACTACTAATTCTAGCTGCAAAGGCATTCCAAGACTTTGGTAGTCCTAGAAGGGAAACAATCACAAGTTCTTTTGAGGGCCTGCGTAGGGGTGATGTAGGAGCTGTGTAGAGGAGGCCGAGTTTTCCAGTTCGAGTGGCCAGACTGAGTTGAGATTGCTCGAGGAGGGTAAATTCTTTCAGATATTTTCGCCAGTACTTCTCTGAGAGAGGATCGCCACTTTGGCGTCCATTGTATTGTACTCAGAATTTCTGCTGTTGCATAATAATAAAACCCTCATCTGCTGCACCGATTTTCCCACATTGGGCTTTCCTGGGGACAGTTGTCCAAAAATAATGATGTCAATTTGTGTGTGATTGCTCTAAATTTCTTAATTCCACATATTTTTTCTCCACAACGTAATTTTTTAGTTGTGAAGAATTGCATTGTGAATTATTTGTTGTTTCCCGTAGCAAATAAATTGCTTAATAATTAACCAGTTAGAAGAATAATTTCCAGTTGTTGCATTTCAAGGAATTTTCACATAGTATTAGAGCGATTTTGATCGGATTGGTAGCTTAGAGATGAAGAGGGAGAAATTCTCTATTCAGAGGGAGCAACAATACAATTTCTACAGAGTCTGCGCAAGGCCTAGCCAAGTAATGCAAGTAGTAGAGAAAAAGTTTGATTTCCAGTTGCAGAGTGGCAGGAAAAGTTTGAATTGATTAGAGCAGAGCTCCAATAGGCAGAGGTAGAGCCAAAAAGTAATTCTGGAGGGGCAACGAGGCAGAATCATTGAGCAAATTCGAGTGGAAGAGAAGGGAAAATCACGTGGAATTATACTCAGGATGTCTTTAGTAGATTCCTCAGATTTATCCAGTATGATCGTAGACATATTAGATATTCAGGGAGCTACCAAATTGTCTTCCAGATTGGAAGACAAAGTCGTTGAGATAGTTTGCTTGTCTAGCACAGCTTCACAGGGTGTTTGGTATATAGACAGTGGAGCGTCAACTCACATGACAGGGGTTATAGAATATTTCTCTAGCTATAATGCAGAGCAGATGGACTTCTAGATAACGATGAGAAACATGACCAAGTGTACTCCAGTGGAGAGAGGTACCATCGGCTTTCAAAGGGATTCAGGAGCAAATACCATTGTTACAGATGTACTGAATGTGTCGAGATTGGGTATGAACCTGATTTCATTATCTACAAGATAAGGGATATGATGTTGACTTTGTAGGGAAGAAGGTGTTCATCAAACACTTGAACTAGAAGAGGGTGAAACATATTAGAGTTTGAAGCAACAGGTTGTATAGGTTGCATCTTGATTCTCAATGGCACTGGTAGGCAACAACAATAACATTGGGAAAGACTTGACTAAGCTATGACAAAGGAGGATGGGACATTTACACCATGGAGCACTCATAATACTCAGGGAGATATTGACAGGGGTTCCAGAACTTGGCACAAAACATGATGATGTGTGCAGAGGGTGCATGCTTGGGAAATATGCTAAGGCAATGTTTCCAAGAATCGACAACAAAACAGATGGCATGTTGGGACTTATACACTCAGACATTTGTGGCCCTATGTCCACTAGAGCTCTCAGTGGGGTCGAGTACTTCATCACCTTTATTGATGACCATTCTAGGAAAACTTGGATCTACTTCTTGAAGACCAAGGATGAAGTCTTCAGTTGATTTAGGGAGTTTAAATCTCTAGTAGAAAACACGACAGGGAAGAAGATCAAGGTGCTTTGCTCAGATAATGGTGGAGAGTACACAGATAAGGAATTCAGATTTCTATTCGAAGGAAGGAATCAAAAGAGAGTGGACAACTCCATACAATCCACAGCAAAATGGGGTAGTGGAGCGGAAAAATAGATCTATAGTTAGGGCTGCAAAAGCGATGCTATATGACTAGGATTTGCCCAAGTTCTTATGGCCAGAGGTGTGTAACACAACAATGTATATTCAAAATAGGGTTCCTCATAGGACATTGGGGAAGATAACACCGAAAGAGGTCTTCTCAGGAAAGTAGCCAGAAGTTGGTCACTTTAGTAACTTTGGAAGCATGGCTTACTACCATGTGCTAGATGAGAAGCCCACCAAATTGGATAAAATTGCAAAAAAGGGGCTCCTCGTTGGGTATAGCAAAACCTCAAAGGCATACAAGATCTAAATTCCTAGCAATAAGAAGATTGTAGTGAGAAGGGATGTAAAGTTCATGGAGGACAGAGCCTTCAAGAGATCTCGCGAGATGAATGTAGGTGATTAGAATCAGCGAGCAAAAGCTCCATTGGTCCAGCAGTAGGGGCAGCCTCAGGGGCCACCACTAGGACTGTTGCAAGGACAATCATAGGGATCTAGTACTATTACTAGTACCAACGTATCCTCAGGTGTAGGATATCCAGTGAGTTTGCAGCAGGCGAAACAACAGAGGCAAGATGAGGAGCTGGTTGAGCCTCCCACCACTAGTGGTCGAACTAGAAGGGAAGTTCATCAGGCATTGAGAGATGCATAGGAGTTCATTGTAGCTCCTAGGATGAATAGGAGAGAACACAAAGAGCCAGACATGTACCAAGCATTGGTGGCACAGGTTGAAAATCCTTCTAGCTATCAGGCGGCCACACAACATCAGGTATGGATAAATGCCATGGTAGAAGAGTATAGTTCTATCATGACTAATGATGTTTGGGAGGTAGTGTCGAAGCTTGAGGGCAGGACAGTTATAGGCTCTTGATGGATCTTCAAGATCAAGTACGCTGCAGACGACAACGTGAAGTACAAGGCTAGGTTCATGGCAAAGGGGTATGTGTAGAAGGAAGGTATAGATTACGAGGAGAGCTTCACCTTAGTTGCCAGATACACTTCTATTCTAGTCAGTTATATCCCTAGCAGCATAGATGGGATGGCAATTTCACCAGATGGACATCAAGGCAACATTCTTGAACGGGGCGATAGAGGAGGAGGTGTACATAGAAAAACCAGAATGCTTCGAGACACATGAGAGGCGCACACGTGTGTAGGCTGAAGAAAGCTCTGTACGGGCTCAAACAGGCTCCCAGGGCGTGGTATGGTCAGATTGCAAATACTTGCAGCAGATGGGATTCATCAAGAGTGACGCAGATCCCAACCTTTACTACTTGATGGTAGAGGATGAGCCACTCATCCTAGTGTTGTATGTGGGTGACCTTTTCCTGACAGGGTCATCAGGGCTCATAGAGGACTGCAAGAGGAACTTGGCAGCAAAGTTTGATATGAAGGATTTGGGGTTGATGCACTATTTTCTATGCTTGTGGTAGAAAAAGGGGGAAATCTACCTTGGTCAAGGGAGATATCCTACCGAGATTCAGGATGTAGGATTGTAGACCCATGTCTATGCCCATAATCACTAATTGGAAGAAGATAGACGCATCAGAGGACAAGGATGTTGATCCCCCCTGTATAGATAGCTTATCGATTCTCTCATGTATCTGGTCAACACTAGGCCAAACATTTGCTTTGCGGTCAACACTCTTAGTTAGTTTATGGTGGAATGAAAGAGAGTATGGGTTAAAATATGCCTGAGGGGATGATGTTAGACTATGTAGATTCACAGATGCAGATTGGGCAGGCAATTCAGTGGACAGGAAAAGTACCTCTGGGTACTGCTTTAGTGTTGGATTAGGGATGATTTCTTGGTGTTGCAAGAAGCGAAAGTCGGTAGCACTGAGCTCTGTAGAAGCAGAGTATATGGCAGCGAGCATAACCACATGCAAGGCTATATGGCTTTGAAAGTTGCTAGTGACCTTGTTTAGGTAGAGGATGGAGGTAACCAATGTCTACTATGATAATCAGAGTTGCAACAAGCTCTCTGAAAAGCCAATTTTTTGTGAAAGGTCGAAACACATAGATATTCGGTGTCATTTCATTAGAGATTATGTGTAGCATGGAGAGTCCAGCTACAATATGTTCCCACAGAAGAGGAGGTTGCGAATATACTCACAAAAGCCCTGGGAAGAGCGAAATTCGTATATTTCGGAGAAGAGATGGGTATAGTGGAGAACCCTTTTCAGTAGCAGTTGGATACTTCTTAGTTGTAGTAGTTGCAACAAAAACAACAATAGTGAGAGGGAGTGTTAGTTGAATTGTAGTGTAGATGCAAAGTTGGCAGCAGTATAGGTTGTACAATGTAGTGTCAGTAGAAGCACAGATGCAACATGGTTCAGCTACAGCGAGTAGCAGATGAATCTGAGTTAGCGTAGTGGTTGATGGACAGTGGCAGACAACTACAATTGTCAGACATTAGTAGCATGTATGGGAGGATGATGCAGTGACAAAGTGTTGTAGCAGTGCAACACTAGAACACCTTCCTCGTTAAGAGGGAGTGTTAGTTTTTGTAGCATTAGATGGTGTTCTAGTCTCAAACTTTGTGGAGAGGCTAGAACACATGAGATCTCCAGAACCCAGAAATTGTTTTTGGAAATTCCACCTAGAGACAACTCAATTAGATTAATTAGTCGATAATTAAAAAAATGCCCAAGCCTAACTTAGGGAATTCAATTAATTAATAGGAATTAATTGAGAAATGTGAGATATCTCTAGAAACTCACATGTATTGACTTAGAGATGATGTCAGCCATCGATTAAGATGTAATTTTGGTTGTTGAAGTCTCAACTGAAGATTATAGGAGGAGGTCTATCGGGTAGATGGAAAACACACTAGTTGCAAATATTAAGTGATCAAGGTAGTTCGATTTTCCAGTAGCAGGTGATTCAACAGTGAGATCGAGCCCGTGATCAAGTAGCAGGTGGCAGAGGAGTAGAGTAGTAGATTTCCAGAGGAGTTTCCAATTCCGGAAGAGTCAGGAGAGGTGGTCGTATTATTTCTCCAGGAGGCTGTGCAGAGCCTCAAGAGGGCAGTGTGATTTAGCTGAGCAGGAGGAGGATTCAGTTGCTAGAGTTTGCGATAATTTTCCTATGGGTCGGAGAATTCTTTCCAGAGTACCAACAGTTAGTCAGAGGCAAATTCAAGGCAGGATTGGGCTGAGCATTTGAGGGCCTGCGTAGGGGTGATGCAAAAGCTACACAGAGGAGGTTGAGTTTGCCAGTTTGAGTGGCTAGACTGAGCCGGGATTGCTCAAGGAGGGTAAATTCCCTCAGATATTTTTGCTAGTATTTCTCTCATAGAGGATTGTCAGTTTGGCGTCCATTTTATTGTACTCAAAATTTTTGCTGCTGTATAATAATAAAACCCTCATCTTGTTGCACCGATTTTCCCACATTGGGTTTTTCTGGGAACAATTGTCCAAAAATAAGTGTGTCAATTTGTGTGTGATTGCTCTAAATTTCTCAGTTCCGCATATTTTATTTCTGCAACGTAAATTTTTATTTGTGAAGAATTGCAGTGTGTTTGCTGTAGCAAATAAATTGCTTAATAATTAACCAGTTAGAAGAATAATTTCCAGTTGCTGGATTTCAAGGAATTTTCACAACCTACCTAGTTAAGAGGGAGTGTTGAGAAATGTATTTGAGTCATGATGTAATGTATTTGTCAAAAGAAAGAAAAAGAAAATTATTTACAAAAGAAAAATTATTTATTAGCATGGGTTTCATGCTTTATTTATTTTATTTCTAGGTCAAAGCACCCATTGAATGCTTCTAGGGTTTATGTCATGAGTCATAGTCCTTGTCATTATGGTCTAGACCCTTCTTGGTCTATTATGTATATCAAAGAAGAAATTCATTTTTTAGTCAAAAAATGTATTTTGTGCCTCCACCAAGTTGGATTGTCCTCCAGTCAAGTCAGCTGTATTGAAGGAATTTGACCTCACAAAAATACTATAAATGTAGTGCCATTCGACCTATTTGGGCATCCAATCAATCAACAAGTTCTATTTGTAGTGGCAAGAGGAAGAAGGAAGTGTTAAATACCTAAAAAAGGAGAAACCCTAGCAGAGAAGAAGGAGACACTTGTCAAGCAAAAGGAAGTCGAAAATATCTCTTTTTTGCCACACGTGAGTTTCTAGGTTGCTGCAAGAGGGCCGAAGTTGCAGGTCTGTTGTAGGGCCAAAAATATGAAGTAGGAGGGTCGAAATCTGAGTTTATTGCAGGATTGAAGCAGTTTGACTTAAGTTGACTTTTAGAGTTTAGGTAATCATCTTGGGAGGATGACTTGGTGGATTGGAGAAGTCTTTGTGTTGGTCAAAAAGGTCTTCATCATCTCATTTGATTTGGTTCTATAGAAGAGAAGAGAATTTTTGGGTTTTCCCCTAGAAGAGGGGTTTTAGCCCTGACTGTGAGCCTAAATCCTGTGTCTTTGTTTTGTTGATCTTCATGTACTTATGTTATTGGTAACTGCTTGATGATAAGAAGATAAAAGAAGATGTAAAAGACACAGGAATCACAAGTAACTATCAAGATAAGAAAATCTTTCTGCCTTTTTGATTTTCTAATAGAATGTTCCAAAATGATTGTTCTTATACGATCCTGATGATCCCTTTTTGCAAATGACTACCTCTAACATGATTTTAGAAAATGCTTGGATGAACAATTTTATGCAATATGGTTTCGATCATCTTATTTTCTTTAAACTAGATGATCTTTCCCAAAGCAATTAATCAAGTAGATTTTAATTTCTCTACTATTGTATGCTTCTATCTATGATGCCATGCTTTTACAAAAAATCAATATTCTTCTAGAGAATGCAACAATGCATGCTACTCTACTTTCTACGTAATAAAAGAAGGGACAAATTTCATAAAGGACCTGATGTATATGGAGCTTCGTTCAATAGTAAAGATCTTTGGGATCTTCTCCTTTCGGTTTCTTCTTAGGTTCTCCCTTCTCTTTAGCTATGTGAGCTTCACTTCTTTCCTTTCTTTTGTTGGTCTGCTTGTTTGGAAAATCCCTCTTAAAGTGACCATACTCATTGCATCCAAAGCATTGAACCTTGGAAATATCTATCTTTTTCTTGGACTTTCCAAACTTCCCTTTCTTCAGCTTCTTGGACCTTGCAATAAAGGCTTGAGACTTTTCATTTGATTCGGTGTCATCCTTTGCCTTGATCTTGGATTCTTCCAAGATGCATTGAGCCCATAACTCATCAAAAGGTGTAGTATCCTTCTTAGAGTAGATACTAGTTGCAAACTGCTCCAATCAGGTGGCAAAGCATTTAAAACACAAATGGTCATTTCAAAGTCGAAAACAATTTCCTCAAGCCCTTGCAATTGATCCCTTATTTGTGGGATCTTCATGAGATAATTGGCCATGTCTTCATCGTTTGACTTTCTTATTGTATATAGTTGATTTCTCAAAGAAATCTTCTAACCTGATGTACTTATAGAGTACAACTTTACCAACTTATCATGCATAGCCTTGGTTGTCTTCAAATCAACAAAATAGGGAACTAGATGATCTTTAATGGATTCAACAATGATCCTTTGTGCCCTTACTTCTCCCTTCTTGTATTTTGCTAACTCTCGAGTCTTTTCTTTGTTTGGTTCAGCAATTTCACCAAGAACATATTTGATGACTTCATTTTACGTGAGTGCCAAGTCAATCCTCTTCTTTTGTGCTAGGAAGTTTGTTGATCCAACGAGCTTGTTGTTTTCCTTGCAAAATGTAGCCATATGATTTATAGATTGAGACATTGAAAACAATATGATACTTGTCAACCAAGAGTCCTCCTTCTTGATGATGTCTCCAACTATCATGATGCTTTCAAGACCTTCAAGGAGACTTCAAAGATGTCCTAGAATGATGATCCCAAGATTCTTTGATGCTTCTTTTCCTTCAATGACGTCTTCTAACGAGTGTTTCAAGAGAGAACAAAATTCTTTCTCGAGATAGAGTAACCTTCCTTCAAGGTGTTCCTTCAAAAGCAAAGAGCCTTTGAGATAAATAGATGTTCTTCTTTAGATAGTGGCTTTTCTTCCTTCAATGAGAGCTTGATCCCTCTTGAGATGATGAGATCCTTGACGTAGTGATCTTCTTTCTAGGCTTTATTCTTCTTTGTGTCCTTCTACAAATGATTCCCAAGTAATCCCTTCTTATTTCCACAAGATGGTCTTCCAACTGCCTTTTCTTTGTTCACCTTAATAATTAATTCAAATTAAAAGAAAATGCTTCTTAACCCTAATAATTTCTTGTGAACTTTAGTTATCTTCTTATGTTTCTTTATTAGATATTTTCATCAAACAATTATCAAGAACAAAACAACAAAGGCAATGGACACAAGATATAGGCTCCAAGCCAGGGGAAAACCCCTCCAGGGGGAAAACCCATAAAGAATCTCCTCTTATAAAATCTGCTTCAAATGAGAAAACCAATACCCAAAACCCTAGACCGAGTTCTCCTCCTAGCACCAAGTTAGCCTTTCAACAAAACCCTTCCAAGATGACAAAAGTCAACTTTAGTCAACAAGAGTCAACCCTCTTTATACTTGCTCCAATCTCAACTTTCGGCCCTCTATTTCAGAAATTCGGACCTGCAGTAACCTCAAAATTTCAGCCCCCTTGCAACAGAATAGAAACCCTAATTCTTATGTGTGAGAGAGAGATAGTCCAAGATTAAGATCTTCGTCCTTTGCTTTGCTTTTCTCCTTCTTTCCTTGTCTCTTCGCTCTTATTTTGTCCTCCTTATATTGAAGATCGAACTTGTTTTTGTGTGTCAAATGAGGTCGAAGTTCCTTCTATATATATAGGCTTCTTTTGAGGTCGAATTATCGCTCTCTAGGCCGACTTGTCTTTGGCAGGCCCGATTTGTGCTGGGAGGCTTATTTTGACTTAAAATAATTTTTTTTACATGGTACATCTTGCCTAGATGGGTCTTATATACATGACATTAACTCTCTTGACTCATGATAATAAATCTTATGACATGACAAACCCTAGAAGCATGAAGAAGTAAGAACATGCTTTACCTAGAAGATCAATCAAACAAAGCATGAAACCCATGCTTGAAATAACATTTTTTTCTTTCTTCTTTTGCTTAATACATAAGATACACATATTGACATGAATACAATGACAATTATGACGATCGAAACTAGTTACATTTTTCAACAACATTGCCTACTCCAAGATGGAGTGATTTATATACATGCACCAACATAGCAAGCTCATGAACATTTCTTGTGGGTGAGGAATTTTAGCTAGGGGGAAATTTGTTGTAGTTAAGGAGAATATCTCCTTTGCTAAGAGAGAGTGTTGGTTTTTGTGTATCATCGAGAGGTATTCCCGCATGTCCACGAGGTCTCGAAGTTGGTGTAAGAAAATAAAAATAAAAATTTATTTTTTGGGACACCAAGTCAGCATAGGAAGACAAGTCAACCCAACTCATGAAGGGACGTGTCACTTGGGGTATTTCACCTAATTCAACTTGTATAAATAAGCATTGTGACTCTACATTCTCTCACCAAGTAAGAGCAGGTTTGAGCAAGGAGAAGTCTATCTTGGAGATCATTTTTCCTTCTTTTTATCTTTGTATCTTGGCCACACGTTTGAGGAGAAAATCGAGGTGTTTTGGGCCAAGTTGATCAAACCTTGACCAAGCTCTTTGATTGAGGATTGGCTGTAGATTGCTGACCACAGGAGGGTCGCATGTGCGGATTGTTGGCCGTCGATTTGACTGCAGTTTGCCCAATAGTAGACTACATGTACTTGTTTGATCGTAGGAGCTGACTATAGGGCCAAATTTGACCGCAAATTGCAGTTTGACCAACATTGACTTTTGACTATTTTGGCTGGTTTGACGAGTGTTGACTTGCTGGAGATTGACCTAGTTTGGCAGGTCGTTTTGACTTGGATTATGGGCACAAATTTCTAAACAATATTGCAGATTTTGTAAACCTTGTTGAAGAATAATTTTTCTTAAAGAAAAGTTGCTGGGTTTTCTCCCAAGATTAGGTTTCCCAAGGTAAAATTGTTGTCTCTATTGTGTATGGTTGTCCTTCTATGATCTTTACTGTTTCCACAACATTTACTGTTCATGTTTTCTAAACTATAATTGCTTAATGATATTAGTGGCATAAGAATATTGTGTGAAACGTATTAGGAAGTAATTATCTGGCAGAAAACTCTATCTACTGTATATCTTGTAGAAAATTCGAACTCTGCCCCTCACTGCAAGAAGATCACTTCGAATTTCTCTCCCGACAACCACTGTGCTTTAGAAATTTAATCTTCTGATCTCAACTCGATGATGTCTTCCAAATGCCCCTCAGGCCTCTTATAATCTTTCTGTTGAGAAACAACGACCCAAATTAGATCTTAATCAATGGCTCATATTATTTTGGCTTGATCCTCATCTTCTTCTAGAAGTTTCACCCACAGTTAGATTAACACCCTTTAATTATTTTAATTTCCTAAGTTTAGACTTAGGCACCCATTAAAAATAATTAATTATTTTAATAAAACTGTCTTCGGGTGGAATTTCCCAAAACGATTTCTAGGCATTGTGGAATGCATGTGTCCGAGCCTCCTTGCAAATTTTGAGGCTAAGAGCACATTTGATGCTACCAAAAATCAACACTCCCTCTTAGCGAGGAATGTGCTCTAGTAATGCAACCTGCAAAATCATCACTCTGATTTTGTGACATCTCCCTCTGTGTTGCTGATGTCTGACACCACTATCCACCAACTACTGCACAAATGCTGCATCTGTACTATTGCTAACACTGCCATTGCCAATGTTGCATCCGTAGTGCAACTCCCTCTCAAATTTAGCATTTGTGTCGCTACTAGCCCTGGCACTGCCAACACTGCAACCTTCTCCAATTGCTGCCACTACTGTATTAGCAATGGAAAAGCATCCAAAATTACTAAACTGGTGTTCAGTATGATGCATCTGTTGCTAGAGTTCTGAAAGCTGCTAGTCTATGCTCTGACCCTCTAAAGTCTTTGCGTTGTTGTTGACTCTGCTCTGTGCCAACTGCACCACTTCCAACTCTAGCTTTGCTCTGCTCTGTCTCTGGCTACCCTAGCCACTGCAACTGTCTCTCCGACACTCCTCTGCTTTAACTGACACTGGTCCATCCTGCTACTACTGATTTGGGTTGCTGTAGCACGGTATTGATCCATGAGGTGGACTCCTCAAGGATCCTGCTCATCTGTAGTTCTTTCGAACTACAATTCTATATCACCCCACCTCTGGGCGATCATGGCAAACTCCTGCTCATCGATCTGTGCGGATGCAGCCTTCGGATCATGCTTCTCGCCCTTGTCCTTCTTCATGAGAAGACACTGTGTAGCGTAGTGACCAATTTCACTACATTGAAAGCACTTGATCTTCGAAACATCTTTCTTTTTCTTCCGCTGCTCTTGCTGCCCCTTAGATGCGAGGGCTGCATTTTCATCCTCCTCCTTCGGGTTTGTCCCATTGCTGCTGGTGCTGCTGTCAAGTTTCTAAGGTCTCTCCTCATATCTTCCTGTTGAAGCGTGGCCCACTTTCCTTCCCAGTCTAGCAATTTCTCCCTGCACACGATGCTTTGGACAAATACTTGGCACTCTTCTGAAACTGAGTTTAGGGCCAACCTCACCATCTCGGTACGCTAAGGTGTTGACCCCGCAACTGCTAACTCGTCACGGGTCTCCTAAAGCTTTGCAAGGAACGGATCAATGTGTTCCTCTTCTGCATTTGCGCGGATCTCATCTTCTTCTCCAAGTACATCTTTCACTGCTTGAAAGATCCCTGATATAGCATGGACAAGGCATCCCACATCTCCTTAGCAGTCCCTTTGCCTGAGATGTGACATACTACATGATCCTTCACTTCGTCGAGGATCATATGCTTGGCCTTCGCCATCTCTCCCTTGTACTTCTTGAGGGGATCTGGATTCGTGGGCTTAGCCACTACACTGTCGACATAGATCTTGAGAAAATGTTCATCCAAAAGGCATGACATCCTCGCCTTCCAGATCACATAGTTGGATGCTCCATCCAACCGATCCTAATCTCTCAACCCACTGGTTGCCATCTCTTCCAATCGATAAAGTCGAATTGCCTCCTCTCTCCTTTCCGCAACACTGAGTTGGCCTACGCACTCCCTGCTGTAGTAGTAGAGCTGCTGCTCCGTGTTGCTGCTCAGCTAATGAGAAATCAAACTTCTTGGCTAGAAGTCCTCTCAGGAAGAATTCCCTCTAGTGTGTCTCCTTCTCTCCCACTGACGCTATTCTCCCAATAGCTGTTGCAAAATATCTGCTTCCTAGTTGAAGATCTGCTCTACAAGGAAAAGTACATTGCTCACTTCGGCCTCTGGAAAACTTCGATCTGGAGATTGAATTTCTCTGTCGATTGACTCAGAGAAATTGAATTCTACTCAAAACTTCGATGTCCTTGGCCCACAAATTGCATTGTCTCTAGGGTGTCGAATTACTACCTTTGCAGTAATTTTCAAACTCTTCCTTTCTGCTGCTGAGCTCTTCGGCTCATGATCTATGCTTTGATGCCATGTGAAAAATCGGTTGCCCGATTCCAACTGCAGCAAAACTGATTATATGTCACCTATTTGTTAAATTAATTGAACAAGTTACTTGCAATTTTCTACGACAAATACTGAAATACATACATTGCAGCCTACACCAAAATAAACTGCGGAAACTAAATACAACACAGGAGAGACATAAACATCACACATCTGCACAATTATTTTTGGACAAACGTCCGCGGAAAACCCAATGCGGGAAAACCGGTGCAACAGCTAAGGGTTTTATTATTATGCAGTAGTAATTCTGAGTACAATTCATTGGATGCCCCACTGGCTATCCGATACATAGAGAAACTGGATAAAACGAAATAGTGAGATGATCTCACCCTGTCATTGGAAGATCCAGCTGTGATCTGCTAGAAGAGAGCCTCTACGTCCATTCTGCATCAGCCTCTGTGTAGAACTGTGTCAACCCCACACAGTGTCTGCGTCACCTCTGCTGGGGACTGCATTACTCCTCCTTCTGACCCGCTGTTGGCTGGAAACTTCAGCTCTTAGCCTCCCGGTCTCACACCCCAGCTCCCGGCTTCTAAAACTCGATTTCCTCAGTAGGAATTCGAGCTTCGTTCAAGCTTTGCACTGCCACTGCGTCAGCTTTGTGAAATATCAAGAGCTAAATAGTAAAGATAATGGACACAAACATTAGGCTCCAAGCCAGGGAAAAGCCCCTCTAAGGTGAAAACCTAGAAAATCTCTTATCTCCTTAGAGAATTTGCTTCAAATGAGACAATCAAGACCCAAACCCTAGACCAAGTTCTCCTCCAAGTACCAAGTCAACCCTTCACGAAACCCTTCCAATAGGATTAGATCAACAAGACTCAATCTTGCATCAACGAACTTCCAGCTATAACTCTGACCCCCAACTTCGATTCTGCAACTTCTTCTTGCTCCTTCAACTTGCAACTTCGACTTTGTAGCTGTTGCAGAAACCCTAAGATAGTTTTTCAAGAGGTCTTTCTTGAGAAAGATGATGTTTCCCAATAGCAACGAAGTCAAATCAGTGTATTCGCTCTTCCAACAACTCAATCTTGTAACTTGATCTCTTGCAATTTAGACCTGCAATTTCGACCTTTCTGAACGCTGCAGAAACCCTAGATTTTGCACATGTGAGATATATAGTGCCCAAAAATTATATTTTCCTTCTTCGATTCTCCTTGTCTTGTAGACCTTCGCTATTTGTTTCTTGCTTCTCCCAGCTTTAGGTCGAACTTCTTCTTGAGAGTTTGAACTTCTATGAGTGAGTGTGTCAAATGAGGTCAAAGCTGCCTGTGTTTATACCCTTTCCAAGGGGTCGAATTCTATCCTTTAGGCTGACTTGAAGCAGCTAGGTCCGTCTTGTACTTTGGAGGTTTCTAGGACCTTCTAGACTCAAAATAAATCCTTTTACAAGTTACATCTTGCTCGAAAGGGTCTTATAATCATGATGCTTACTCTCTTGACTCATGACAATAAATCCTATGACCTAACAAACCTTAGAAGCATGAAGAACATGCTTTTACCTAGAAGACCATCAATAAGAAGCATGACACCCATGCTTTAATATAATAACTTTTTCTTTCTTCTTTTGTTTGTTACATAAGATACATATTGAAATGATTACATAACAATTATGAAGATCGAAACTAGTTACATTTCCAACAGGAACTACACTATTTCAATTAGGGCTTCCTAAGTAGTGCCCCTCCTATATCCATTGGGCCATTAGAGGAGGTCCCACTAGACTAGGATCAAAGATTAACCCCCCATTTAAGGTGAGAGAACAAAATTGCGGTGAAAAACCTTCCTTATTCTAGTTCACCCCATAATTCATATCAAATGCCTAAATACAAACAAGCATAAGTGCCTGGTTGCATAATGAATAAAGTACCTTTTGATTGGAAGCCCACCATCCTCCATGTGCTCTCCCCAGATGGGTGAGAAGCGAATGGCTGATGTAGGTGGCTGAGATATAATGGCACGTCATTAATTAGTGGTGGCTGTCAGGCGCTGCATGGGTGGTTGACTGAATGTGAAGAATAAGAGAAAAGTTTTCTCCTATGGGGTTATCCATTTTGGTGGGTAACAATACCCACTACTATTTTAATTTGGGACTTTGAAATTCGTACTTCATTTTCATCCACTATTTTGAATATTGTAGTCACTTGTCCTCACATACATGTCCTATAGTCCATCTCCTATCACATTCGTGATGAAATATCCATTTTTTATTAATTCTAGCCTTTGTCTTTGAGAGCCTTCGATTAATTTGTCTAGTTTGTCCCCATTTTTATGGGTTTTTTCCCTAACTCTTTTTGTAGTTTCTCAATTCTATCTAGAATTCTCATGACTTGATTAGCTTCATCTTTCCAAGGTTGGGCATCTACTTGCAATTCAATATTATTACCTATGTTATTGATGGCTTTTTGCGAGAGCCACATTATGACCTTTAAATGCTATATGTATAAAATTACTTAATAGCTTCCACTTTTTAAGGTAAATTGACTTAGAATAAAGGGTCGAGGTATTTTTTTTTAAATTGACTTCATAAACCATGTTTGAAATTTTTAATATAGTCAACCTTGAAATATGCCAAAGAAAAAGTTTCATGAAATATTTGAGGGAGCACAAATTTAGGGAAAGGGGGTGCAATATTAAATGAAAAACAATGTACCTAAACTTAATTAAAAATGACGGTTGAGTGAGTGGATGGGTCAAAGTATACTGGATTATGGATTGGTTGTATTGAATTAATTGAAATGACGTTGGTATGGTATATTAATAAGAGGGGCACAAGATAAGATAAGATAAGATAATTTTATTAATGTCCAACGAATGACCATAAATAAGTCAATGGGACTGAAGGATATAGCTAGTAGCCTAGTATGAATACAATGTGGGAGTGCAAATGAAACTCCTAGAAAATGTGAAAGCTAAATCTAGCATAAAATGAAGTAAAGAAGGATATAATAATAGGACATCCTCATAAATATTTATATAACTGGATCATGTAGAAGGCTGTTTAAGTCTAGGGTTCGAGGTCAATGATGTTAAGAGTGCTCGATTTCGATGGTTTGATGGTGAGGGGTGCGATGGTGGCGTTGGCTCACTATCCGAGTCCTCTGGATCCAAGGAGTTTGGCTACATGATCTTGGGGGGAATGTAGGAGCAAGGGATACTCCTAACATTCGAGGTCAAAGGAAAGAAGCTTTGGATAAGTCTCTAGTTGCTCCGTTGGGGCTGGGGAGGAACCCGTGGGGTGGGGGGCCCTTGTTCAGGAACCGTCTGCTACTAAACCCTTTGATGCTCTGGGCGTGAGTGAATTGATGTGTTGCTCGACACCTGTGTAATATTCTTGAGGGTACCAGTTGGTGTCCCAAAGGGGGGTTGAAGGGAGACTCGAGATATTTGAAATACCCTGGAACTTAGATTGTCGCATGTTACTCCAATCAATCGGATCAACCTAAAAGTATGATGTGATCATCCGAATTATCCACGATTGAGGCATGGTATGTAGGATTTAAGATCTATGTCTAAATATCTCCTTGATGAAGAGGGCTTGGCATCTTTGATCAGGATACTATAAGAAGGTAGAGAGGGATCCTCAGGACTCTATATATAGGCAATGATATCGTCCTTTGATTAATGTGTAGTGTATGAATTGTACAACCTCGTTGAATTGCCAATAGTCACCCAATTGGCATCTCAATTCAATATGGAATTTCTGTATGATGTATGGACAATGGTGAAGGTAGCTTGATTTGTTAGTAGTTATTTGCAAGATTAACCCACAAAATTGTCCTAGTTTGGCTATGACAACAAATGTAATAGAAGTTAAAATTGATTTAAAATTTAGTTGGATATACCATGATATTTAAATATTGAATGTATAAAGTGATGAATGATGCTTACTATATTGTAGGAAACGTGTACCTCTGTACGAGTCACATTTTCGTATCAAAACATTGAAATGTGCTAGAAACATGTTTCAATCCATACAAAATGCATTTCACATGTGGGAAACACATTTATTATGGATAGAAACATGTTTCAGTGTTCGTACAACATATTTCCAAAGAAAGGGTCAAAAGTTGCTATAATTTGATTGTTGGGACCTGTTACCACTCAAACCAACAGGGGACCTAAAAGGTAATCCGGAAGGGGCAACTCCTAGGTCAAGGGAAATGATAGAAACATGTTTCAGTGTTCGTACAACATATTTCCAAAAAAAGGGTCAAAAGTTGCTATAATTTGATTGTTGGAACATGTTATCACTCAAACCAACAGGGGACCTAAAAGGGAATCCTGAAGGGGCAACTCCTAGGTCAAGGGAAATGAGAGGCAACTCTTTACGGACTTTCATCAATGGGAGGAGACCCGATGTATAGAGAGTCACTTGTGAAGGTTAGGTCAACAATGGATACGAAGTGACCTCAATAATCCTTTCCTAGAAGGGAGTCAAGAGTGGGGCATGCTTTCTTCTTAAGCAAGGTACAAGGCTTTCTAGGAGAAGCAGGTGAGGATTTAAGGGCTAGGTTAAAGGAGTGTGACTTGTGAAAGAGCTCCCTAATCCCTAAAATCCTTGCAAAACTTGGATTCCTGAGTTGTCTTTGAAGAATTGACTTTGATGAGAAATGGGACCACACGGGACCAAGTGGACCCAGCTTACGTTAAGAGGCGGGAGTTTAGCAACCAATGATGATTTTAACCTAAGCAAGGAGGGGAAGAGGATCGAAGAAAGAATTTCCACTTAGACGTGCCAAAATGATCTTATGAGGTAATAGCCTAGGGAAACCCATGGCATAGTTTGATCTCAGGGCTAGGGCTTGGGATATCTTAGAATCCCACTGTCGAAATTTCTTCAAATTTGGAGGAGACCTTGAGGACATGGCAACGCAGAAGAGGCCATGAGATCGAACTTTTTCTATGGGTACTTTGTTGGGAAAATGATGCCCTAGCTGAGCCAGCATGGCTAGACATAGAAAGGATGAAAAGGTGCAAAAAAATATGCTTTAAGGTGATCACCTATGGAGGACCAATGCCTAATCCTTTGGGAGAGATGGAATCATGGAAGTTCAAGAGTTTGGATTTATTTCCACTTGACAAGGAGGCCTAATAAACAACTTCGTTGGGCATTAGGGATTAATGGAAGGAGCTTCAAGGTCTTTATACTTTGTTCAACAATATTTGGTGACTTATCAAGACAAAATGCCTCTAGGAACATTCATTCATTCAAACATGGCCGATACATGATATATCACTGTTTAGAGATTTAATTTCTACAATTTCGTTCCAAGAAAAGCAACAAATTAACCCTAGAATAACGAAAATCCCAATATCATGAATGCAACAACATAAATAATCAAAATAGCATCAACATAGTACTTATATGTAAGAAGAATATATCCAATCACCAAGATATGCCAATCATAGAAGCTCTGTGACAAAGAAGAATAGCCAAACATCGAAATTCATCCATTCATCCAAAAAATCTCATCCTCAAAAGATAGCGAAAATCTCACAAGTAGATTTGATCTAATCCAACTGATGATTCCAAATAAATTCACATCACTCCTACTTATACACTTCTTAAGAGTTCGAATTACCTAATTAGGCCTACATTAGCCCCTAAAATGAAATAAAGTGCAAAATAACTAACTTTTGGTGACAAGCCCACCAAACTAGCTTGAAAACAAAATAATAAGCCTCTTAAGAGGTCAAATAATGAATAACACATGTCATTGGGCCCTCCAAGAGGCCTGATGAAGTCCATAAGTGCCATACTGATGAATAGGACTCTCAAAAGTGATGGACAAGGAGGTGGCCCTTTGTTCCGCAAACAATAAATTTGTGGTGCTCCTAGTGGGTGTGGGGATGCCCAAATGACCTCATGGGTCCTCAAGTAGATCGAAGATGCCTGTAGACCATGTGTAAGGACTCAGATGATAATATAAGTGATGCCACATCACCATACAAGTCTTGGGTCATCTGCCAAGTGCATGGTACAACTATGGGGCCGACTGGGCATAATGAACTAGATGCATCTTCCTCGTCCAATAGGTGAATCTCGGGCAATCTCTGGGGATCCATGGAGTGTTGTCTACTGCTGTGGAGGCCCATGGCTCTCTACCAGTGTTTTAAAAACTGGCCGGTCTGAATCGGTAACCAGTCAAACCAGTCGGTTAGCAAGCCCGCTAGGTCAAATCGTCTTAAAAACCCGGTTTACCTCCTCATTTCGCCTTTTTTTGCCCTAAGTGGTCCTAACCGGCTGGTTTATTGCCAAGGGAACTACAATTCCTACAAAACACATTTTTGTGAGTTTTGAAGCAGTTTTGAGGGAAATTTGGGGTTGTTTTCCTCCAAAAATAGTCCCTCCAAGAAAAACATGCCTACCCTCTCATTTACCTGACACATCTCAACCCTAACAATGTTGGCAATCAATGGTAATGTTAAATTCTTAAAGTAAAAGGATGAAAATGAAAATTAACCCTTTTACTTAAATTTTTAACATTAACATGAAATGACTCAAGATGTTTGAGAGTGGTTTCGACCTCATTGGATTTCATATGGAGAAACTAGAATTTTAGATTTCACTCAAAATTCAACAGACTTAATCGTTTTCAGGATTTCATGGTTTGGGGGTTTGCAATGTTTCCATTTGATTCTATCATGCGTGAGGGTATGAGATTGGCATTTGATCAAGAGCATGAATCCCTTTAAGAACCTTGATCGTGTTGGCATTGATTGTTGAACTTTGTTGATGTTGGTGGTACTTATTGTTGAACTCCTCTACCATGGCCTTAACAAGAGTGCACCCTTCACTCAAAGGAAAACAACTGGTTAAGCATGCTAATCTTTTTCTACCACATTATAAGGTTGAGTAGATGAACCCTTCACTCAAACCAAAATCATTGGTTAGGCATGTTAAACCTTTTCAATTTCTACCATGTTATAAGGTTGAGCAATCCAAATTTGAAGACTTTGAGCTAGATGATGTTCATGTATCTCTTGTTGATGATGTTTATGTATTTCTAGTAGTGTTGAATCAATGATGTGTTTCATGAGTGACCATGTTGATTAGTGATTTGTAGTTTTGATGTCTATTTTTGCTACTACTAAAGTTATAGAGGAGTTTTAGGAGTCCTCAAACTCGGAGGCATATTATTTATGTAGCTCATGTTGATGATCTCTTGTCTAGTAGTGGTGATGAGTTTGATCATGATGAGGAGTGATCATGTTGTTGATCACTGATATGTAGACTTGTAGTAGTTTAGTGACCCCCCCATAGCTTAGAGCATTGTTTTCGGACTCTAGAGGCCATTTAGAGCCTCATTGATTATGTATTTTGTTGCGGATATGTATTGCACTCGATGCCATTTGGATATATTCACATTTACATGGTATATAGATGAACAAACCTTGCATATTTTGTTTCTATTGGCTTGGAATCATGGTTTTAAATATTAAAAATAGTTTTTCATTAAAAATAAATTATTTAATGTATTTTTTTAAACCGGTTCGTTTAGACCTGACCAGTCCCGGTTCGAAACCCGGTTCATTAGGTGGACTGGTCTGGTCACTAGTTCTGGTTTTTAAAACATTGCTCTCTACACACACTCTACATGTGCCAATGTAGCCCTTTGGAGAGTTAGGACCCCGTATAGGGAGACCAAACTCAAAATGGAAACCACTTGCAATGCTGCATAATATCCAATGCGTCCCCTAACCTTCCAGCACAGCAAGTCATTAAAGTAATCGGGTGAAAGAGCTTACAAACCATGGATAATAGGTGGACACTTCATAATGGCATGCCCTTCCATAGTGGGCTTTGGCGTGTGCTAATATCTCTAAGCTCCAAAGGGGGTTAATGAAATACCTTATTAGGTGGTTTCTACCTTTAGAGGGGATAGTATGTCCAAGTTATACCCTTTAAATGGTAGTGACATGTGACAAAGAGGTGAATGGAATATTCAATAGGGAATGAAGACGGGTAATCCTGGGCCACATATCAGGGTACAAGCGTAGCTAGAGAAAGGGAAGCCCAAACCTGGGTATATAATGTATAGGAGGGAGAAATTGTGGTACATGAGGTGCCCTGACCTTGATTTTTCCACCCTTCTTTGTATGCCTTTTGCCTTTTATGATTTTTCTTTGATTAACTGCTCGGAGCTCAAAGGATAAGAGCATGATGTGTAAGATATAGCAGTAAATACACCCTTTAATGTAGGGCAGTTCATTGCCTACCAAGGGTTGGGACAATCATGGGTTCTTGAATGGCAAAGGAGGCTCATCTAGGGCCTATAGGAACTAGGGTGATGGCAATGATGATGGGGTATAGTTCATGTATTGGCTTTTGCCCGTGTGTTAAGTGTGTTTGTCGGATGTCCCGACCATCTTTTGAATTTTGTGGTACATTTTCCTGTTGAATGTGGCCAATTATGCTTTTACTTTTCCTTTCAGCTGCTTCAACCTCTAGGGCATCGTTCCAAGCCTGACCCAAGGTGGGGCCAAGGGAAAGGGAAGGCTAATCCTGTGTGAACCCAATGAGGAAATGTGGACCCAAGCGGGAAAGATGATGATTGGATTATAATAAATGGAAGGGGAGTGATATACGTGAATGAGGGATCGGGACCACACAACCAAAATCAGGGTTTCCTATGTAGTACCATCCTAAAACCAAATGGTCAGTAAAGGAGATCTCATGGGACTAAGATTCAAGGGTAACATCCAAAAGAGGTCTAGGGGACAAAAGCATAGACCTAGCCCACTCTTTCGCTGAATCCCCCCATTAGTTCATTCGCAAAAGCATCCATGATAAGTAAACTCAATACTCAATTACCAAATGACAAGACATACCTTTAGGTTCGGGAGGCCCACCTTCAAACATACGATCAAGACAGATGCGTCAGGGACCACATGGCTGGCTCACGTGGCAGAGAAATGGCACAACAAGCTAGTTGGTGGCTGCAAGGGGTTGTCGACTGAGGGCCGTCTTGGAGAAGAAATTTCTCCTAGGGATATCACCCACGAAGTGGTGGGTAGCAGGACTAACGCTTTTGATTTTAATGCCTAATTAGAGGTTACTTATGAATATATGAGACTTTCAAAAGCTTCTAAGACTAGAAATAGTTATTTCAAAGAGGGTTTAATTCTCAATTTGCATAAAAAATGCTAGCAATTAATGGTAATGTTACTTAAAACTTTACATTACCATAAATTGTTTCAATATGTTTGAGAGTCGTGCCAAACTCATTACACTTCATATGGAGAAAGTAGAATTTCATATCCTATTCAAAATTTAGCACGCTAATCAATTTTCAAGAATTTAGGATTGGTAGAATTGTAGCATTTTCATTAGATTATATTATGTTTGAGGGTATGGGATTGACATCTAATGCACCAAACCTTTATGCACCTGAATGTTGGCGATATTGATTGTTGGACTCTTTTGTTGTGGCCTTAGCAAAAATGTAGTTTCATCAAAATTGGGTGTTATTTATTGATGTCCCTCAAGGATTGAGGTAGAGGCAGTGGGTGGTGTTATCGCTCAATCTAGCAAGGGCCCTAAGAGGGTTTCCTAAGGGATAACTACTAGACCAAATGGCAACAACGGGACACGGACCCATTGTCACGTTAGTCAATGCCCCCTGGTCTTTATGAACTTTCATTGATGGGAGGAGTCCTGGTATGGAGGAAATCACTTGAATGATATGATCAATGGCAAGGTATAATGTGATTTTCTAGGCCCATTCAAAGGAGTGGTTCAATTATGGTTTAAATACCTAAAGAAAAGCATAAAGGCTTCCCAAGAAAGACATATGAAGGATGACCTCGGGCTTAGGAATATTAAAAAATGATGAATGCGTAAGATCAAAACTTCCAAAATCCCTCACTTGTGATTGATGTGTTTATACTATGGTTCAAAGTGAGTGAAGGATGGCTCATTCAATGGAAAGATTCAATTAAAGCGTGATCTTTGAGAGAAGCTAGGGTGACTTTCCACGAAAAATCCCTTTAGAGAAACACTGTAAGAGACCAAGGGTTGAGAGATATACCATGGTAAAGGCTCATCCAATGATCACCTATAGTTAAGAGAAAAGGTTTTAAATGATGAACTACAAAGTGCAAACCTTCAAGAAATCTACAAGTCAAAGCAACTTCAAGGGTTCCCGCTTGGTGTGATAGCTAGGGCATCAATTTATTTAAAATTCCACCTTCGGAATTCGTTCAAAACTGGAGGATGCCTAGAGGAGACATAAATGAAGAAACTTGTCTGGACGAAATCCTAAAATTCCACCACCCTAAAATTTCTCACCAAGCCCTAAAAAATCTCCTTATCTTTAGGGGACGAAGAAAAGAAGAAGAAAAGAGGTTAAAGAATGATATTTTGTTAAGTTAATGTGATCACCAAGGATCTAGGACTAGTGCCTGGCTATTGGGAAGATTGGAGTCAAAATGATTAAGATTTAGTAACTTCACTCTTCAAGGAAGATTAAAGAAGCAACTACAATCTTTATGGATGCAACTTCGTAGCAACTTATGCAATGTTTGATGGAGTTTCAAGGTAAAAGGTGCACAACCTACCCCTAGGAAAATTCGTTGTTCTTGCCAAGATTAATAACATATGCAACTAGCCAAGATTACAAGTGTTTCATAAATCTGCATTAATTTTTAGGGCACAAGTAAAATCACGACATAGCATTCCATACATTAGACATGAAACATTATGAAATTCGCATGAAAAGAGCACTCACATGACAAAAAGAGTATATCCATTCGTAAACTTGCCAAATAGAAGCTCCAAGAGAGATAGCCAAAATATTTCACACATCAAAATGCATTTAATCATCCAAATCATTCCACAAATTGCAGGTTCGAAATCTTTAGAAAAATATATCCCAAATCCAAGTGATGATGAATGAGAGAGAACGCCTCTCTAATATTTATACAATTCTCTAAGGGGTTCGAAATTCGAATAACCTAATTTAGCCTAATGATGCCCCTATAATAATATAATGTGTAAAATAATAATACTTTTAGTGACAAGTCCACCAAATAGCTCCATAACATGAATAATTAGCCTCTCAAGAGGGCCGAAATGATAAAAAAGTAGCTAGAAGGGCTTGTTGGAAGGCCAAATGAAGTCCCTCATGTGCCATAATGAATAGGAGGGCTCCAATAACAGTGGTGAAGGGGTGGACCCTTAATCTCCAAGAAAATGACCTATGGTGCTCCCAAATGGTTGTGGGGGCACAAAAGCATCCTCATGGGTCTGCAACTGAATCGAAAAAACATGTATCCCATCTGCAAGGGCTGGAACACTGATACAAGCTATCCTTTGTCTCTCATGGTGAGACAAAATGTTGAGAAATCTAGAGGCAACAACATAGGATGATTTCTCTTATATTGATAATTGTTTGTGGTGCATTTTTACTTCATTAGATTAGCTTCTTCTTTAAATTGTTTATCATTAGTGTTTTTTTCATCAAACAACTACTAAACCATAAAGAACAATAAGACAAAGGACACAAGATATAGGTGATCAGCTAGGGCCAAAACCTCTCCACTCTGAGAGGAAAACCCACAAGGATTCTTCTTCTTATAGAATCTTCAATTGATGAATTCCAAGACCTGGACCCTTAACCTAGACTCCTCCAAGGGCAAGTCAACCTTGCCTCTTTTTCCATGTCAAATTCGCTGCTCCTTACTAGTCTTCAAAATTCGGCTTTCCAATACCTTGATTGCAACTTCAACCTATCTTTCTGCAATTTCGGCCTGCCTGCAACTTCTGTAACTTTCGGTTTGCTTGCAACTTTTTCAACTTTCGGCCCTTGCTTCATAAACCCCAGGCCACACGTGTCAGTTGATGGAGGCAAATTTCAGTGGTTTCTCCCCTTCGCTTGATTTGGACTCTTCTTCTTGTGAATTTGGTTAGCAAAATGATCCTTTCTTAGGCTATATCTCAACTCCTTCAAGGTCTGCAATACCTTACTGGAGAAACCCTAGCTGCAGTCACACGTGTGAGATGAATGGCTCAAAACCTATCCTTAAAGACTTCACTTTTCTCCTTCCTTCTCTTCGCTACTCAAGAGGCTTCCTTTCTTGCCTATTCACACTTCTTTCCTTGACGTGAATGCTTGATTGGTTCCTCTTTAAATGAGGCCGAGTCCTTCTATATATACGCTCCTTTCGCATGCTAGTAGGCTAAGTTGATATTCTACCTAGGCCGACATGTCCACTTGATAGGCTGACTTGCTTTTTTTGGAGGCTGATTTGATTGTAGCCCATAAACAAGGTCTTGGAGGGTCTTTTGACTCTATCTTTGACTCAAATAAAATTTATTTTACAATATGTAACTTCCCAAATGGGTCTTTCATGCATGACAATGAATTAATGACTTGTAAATTCAATGAAAAGCCCTAGGAGCTCACAATGGGAGCTTGACCTAAACTAAATTTCCTTGAGCATGAAACCCAAGCCTAAAAAACAACAATAATAAATTTATTTTTTTCATTTCGTCAAATACATACAAATCATGATTACATTTGCCATTATGAAGATTGAACCTAGTTACATATTTCAACACAAAACCCCATCTGGGCCTTCGATCAACTGCCAAGCGTGTGTTGCAAGTGTCTAGCCGGCTGGGCAAGGTGGTCCAGGTGCATCATCATCATCAAGTAAGTCGGACATGAGTGAGCAATGAATGTTGCTGAAGGATCCCATGGCATGGCTGTTTGCTCTCTGCTATAGTGGAGGCCCATGGCTCTCAACGCACACCCTACAAATGCCAATATCACCCTCTGGAGGGCTTAAACCCCAATAAAAACCCACTTGCAATCATGTTTAAGATCCAATGCATCTCCTCACTTTCCACGCCAGTAATTCATTAGTGCAATTGAGCAAATGAGCTTACAAATCATGGAACCAAGTGGGCACTTCATAATGGCATGCCCTTCCATAATGGATTTTTAGAATGTACAGGGGTCCCCAAGTTCAAGAAGGAGGTTAATCAAGGATCCCGTTAGGTGGTTTCAACTTCTAGGGGAGTGACAGGTCCGTGGTACATTTGTCATATGGTGGGCGTCATGTGATATAATGATGGAACAGAGTGGGGCATCAAGGGAAGGCGCCAAGCCACATGCCATGGTACAAGGGTAACTATAATGAGGGAAGCCCACACTTGGGTGTACAAATGTAGGAGGGAGAAATCATGGTACATGAGTTACGTCGACCTTTGTTTTTCCAGCCTTCTTCATATGCCCTTTGCCTTTTATTGATTTTTCTTTTATTTAATTGCTCGGGGCTCCAGGGAACGAGAGCATGATGTGAATGATATAATAATGGATACCCCTTTATGGTTGGGTAGTTCATTGCTCACCAAGGGTTGGGACAATCATGGGACAATGATGCAGGCGACTCACATAAAGGGCCCTAGGAACTAGGGTGATGGCCATAATGATAGGGGTAGGGCTCATGTTTGGCTTTTTCCCACGTGCTAAATGTTCATGTCTCGACCATCTTTTGCATTTTATAATACATTTCTTGTTGTAAGTGGCCACTTTTAACTTTCTTTTTAGCTGCATCAACCTTCGGGGTGTCATTCGAGGGTCGACCCAAAGTGTGTACAAGGGGAGAGGGAGGGGGAGGGGGAG
Source organism: Pinus taeda (assembly GCA_000404065.3). Lineage (NCBI taxonomy): Eukaryota > Viridiplantae > Streptophyta > Pinopsida > Pinales > Pinaceae > Pinus > Pinus taeda. The sequence continues at coordinate 89,252 of APFE030584143.1, forward strand.
GCTAACTCCATGTGGACCCTGTTGCTGCTCAAACTGGCAAGGTGTCTTAGAGGGGCACTTGCTAGGTCATGAGAAACAATGAAGCTAAGGCCCACTGTCACCACAACTAAAGCTTCCTACACTTTATAGAGTTTCACCAATGGAAGGAGACTCGATATATAGAGATCACTTATGAAGGATAGATCAACTAAGATGGATGTGAAGTGATCTCGGGGACCCTTTCCTAGGGGGGACTCAAGAATGGGACTTGCTTGTTTCTTAAGCAAGGTACAAAGTTTCTAGAAAAAGGGGATGAGGATTTAAGGGTTGGGTTTAAGGAGTGTGAATTGTAAAGGAGCTTCCAAAACCCTAAAATCTTTGTTGAACTTGGTTTCCCAAGTGGGTTTTGAAGAGTTGGCTTTTCAAAGGTATGGGACCACACAAGACTAAGTGGACCCAAGTTAAGTCAAGAGGAATGAGTTTAGCAACCAATGATAGACTTGACCTAAACAAGGAAGAGAAGGGGATCAAAGAATTGATTTTCAATTGAAGGTGCAAAATGATCCCTATGAGGAACTACCTGAGGGAGACTTAGGGCAAAAACCAATCTCGAGGCTAGGGATTGGGATATATCACAATCCCACTGTTGGAATTTCCTCAAATTTGGAGGAGGCCTAGGAGAGACACCAATGCAGTTGAGGGCAAGAGATCGAAGTTTTTCTACAGGTGGTTTGTTGGGAAAATGATGCCCTAGGAGCCCTAATGTGGCTAGACCAAGAATAAAGAGAAGAGGTAAACAAAATGTTTCTTTAAGTGATCACCTTATGGTAGACCAGTGCCTAATCCTTTGGGGAGATTGGAGTCAAGAAGAATATGAAGATAAACTTCGTTTCTAGGTCAATGAGGCTTTAAGATCAACTTCATTTGTCATTAGGGTAAGGGAGAGTGAACTTAAAAGCTTTTATACTTCATTTTGCAAGGTGAAGTTGCTTATTAAGATAAATTCAACCATAGAATTATCTCTAGGAGAATTTGTTCAACATACATGGCCCATACATAGAGATATGCTATATAGAAACATAATTCCTCAATTTCGCAATAAATGCATGCAACAACTAGCCCTGGTATAGCGAAAATTTCATTATCAATGTATGTGCCAAAGTAAAAGAAAATTTACCATTAAATTTGTAGTTACATGTAAGAGAATATATCCAAACCACCAATAAGCTTGCTAATCAAGAAGCTCCAAGATAAGAAAAGACAATCCATACATCAAAATTCGTCAATGCTCCAAAAGTTCATCCACCAACAAGGAATAGCGAAAATCTCAAGAGAGATACAAGTCTAAACCGAGTGATGATGAGAAATGAACTCTCATCATTTGTATTTATACACCTCTAAGGAGTTCGATTTAGCTATTTGAGCCTACATTAGCCCCTAAAATAACAATAATGTGCAAAGAACTAACTTTTGGTGACAAGCCCACCAAACTAGCTCGTAAACAAAAATAACAAACCTCTCAAGAGGTCGAATGATCAATAATACATATTGTTGGGCTCTCTAAGAAGGCTAATGAAGTCCATAAGTGTCGTAATGATGAATAAGACTTCCAAAAGTAATGGACAAGGGGTTGGCCCCTTGTTCTCCACATATTAAACCTGAGGTGCTCCTAATGGGTGTGAGGGCACACAAATGACCTCATGGGTCTCCAAGTAAGTCGAAGATGCCTGTAGACCATATTTAAGGGCTCAAATGATGGTGTAAGTGATGCCACATCAACATACAAGTCCTGGGTCATCCACCACTTGCATGGTGCAACTGTGGGGTTGGTTGGGCAAAGGTGAACCAGGTGCATCTTCCTTGCCCAATAGGTGAATCTCGAGCTATCTTTGAACATCTGTGGGGATCCATGGAGTGCTGTTTACTGCTGTGGAGGCCCATGGCTCTCAACGCACGCCCTACATGTTCCAATGTAGCCCTCTGGAGAGTTAGGACTTCATATAGGGAGACCAAACCCAAGATGGAGATCACTTGCAATCTTGCATAAGATCCAATGTGTTCCCTAGCCTTTCAGTATAACAAGTCATCAAGGAAATCGAGTAAAAGAGCTTACAAACCATGAACAACAGGTGAGGACTTCATAATGGCATGCCCTTCCATAATGGGCTTTGGCATGTGCTAATGTCTCCAAGCTCTAAATGGTGTTAACCAAATATCCTATTAGGTGGTTTCTAGTTTAAAGGGGATAGTATGTCCAAGGTACATCTTTCAAAAGGTAGTGGCATGTGATAAAGAGATAAATGGAGTAGGGAATGAAAAGGGGTAGCCCTAGGCTACTTGCTGGGGTATAAGGGTAGCTAGAAAAAGGGAAGCTGACACTTGGTTATATAATGTATAGGAGGGAGCAATCATGGTACATGAGGTGCCTCCACCTTGATTTCTCCACCCTTCTTTATATGCCTTTTGCCTTTTATGATTTTTCTTTAATTAACTGCTCGGGGCTCAAGGGGTAAGAGCATGATGTGTGAGATATGACAGTGGATACCCCCTTTAAGGTAAGGCGGTTCATTGCTCACTAGGGGTTAGGACAATCATAGGTTCCTAAATGATAAGGAGGCTCTTAGAGCCTGTAGGAACCAGGGTGATGACCATGATGATGGGGTAGAACTCATGTATTGGATTTTGCCCATGTGCTAAATGTGTTTGTCTCAACCATCTTTTGCATTTTGTGGTACATTTCCTGTTGAATGTGACCAATTATGCTTTCACTTTTCTTTTTAGCTGCATCAACCTCCGGGGCATCATTTCAGGCAAGGGGAAGGGGAAAACTAACCCTATGTGGACCCACTGGAGGAATGTGTACCCAAGTGGGAGAAATGATGAATGGGGTTATAATGAGTGGAAGGGGAGTAATATATATGGGCGAGGGAGTGGGACCACACAACCAAAATCGGGGTTTCCCATGTAATACCATCCCTAAAGCCCAAGGGTCAGTAAAAGAGATCCCATGGGACTAGGGTCCAAGGTTAACATCCAAAAGAGGTCTAGGGGACAAGAGCATGGACCTAGCCCATTACTTTCTACCGAATCCCCCCATTAATCCATACACAGAAGTCTCCATGATAAGCAAACTACAATACTCAATTACTAATGAGAAGGCATACCTTTAGGTTCAGGAGGCCCACCTTCATACATACGATCATGGCAGATGGGCGAGGGACCACATGGCTGGCTTAGTTGGTGGAGACATGGCACAAAGAGCTAGTTGATTGCTGCAAGGGGCTGCCGGCTGAGGACCATCTAGGAGAATTTTTTTTCTCCTAGGGATATCACTCACAAAATGGTGAGTAACAGACCCAATGGACAAATGTGGACTCATATGAGAAATATGTGAAAAGGGGTTATAATGAGAAGAGGAGAGTGATGTATGTGATGTCAGGAAGTGGGACCACACAACCAAAATAGGGGTTTCCCATGGAGTGCAACTCCTAAAGCTAGTAGCGAATAAAGGAGATTCCATGGGACTAGGATACAAGGTTAACCACTAAGTTGGACAAGGGGACAAAAGTACAAACCAAGCCCTTTCTTTCCGCCCCCACTAATGAATGCCCAGATGTGTCCATGATAAGCAAGTAGAAATACCTAGTTACATAATGAAAGCCATACATTCGGGGTTGGAAGGCGCACCTTCAAACATACGATCATAACAGATGGGCGAGGGCGCATAATGGTTGGCTCAGTTGGTGGAGATGGTGGCACATCGAGCTATCTAGTGAGTACAAGGGGCTATTGGCTGCTGGCTAGAGACAATCTAGGAGAAAAATTTCTTCTATGGGTGTCACCCATTGGTGGTGGGTAACGGGGGGGTATTCACTAATGGCTCTCAAGAATTGTGTAATGATCCCAGGAAATTGATTGCCTAAGGGATGAAATAACCTATCAATCCCTGTAGGCTCCAGTCCTCAATAAAGGGGAAAACCCCAAAATGCTGGGCAAATTTTGTGGTAGTTGGGCAAAGAAACTCAAATCTCAGGTTGAAGTGAAATTTACTCAATCATTTAAGGAGGAGAGATCCCCTTTAGCAAATATATAAATATGTGAGGGTGAATACATTTGAATCATCATGGAATTGGATCATTTATCTTTGTTCTTTGAGCCGGAGGCTCTAAGGGTTTTTAAACCCCTTTATTCTTATCAATTTTGGTGGTGAAAGATTCCACCCTAGTTGACATATTTCTTTAATCTATGTTGGGTGTAGGACTCATATCTGAAGCAACAAACTCTATAATTATAAATTTTCGATTTGAGGCAATGAACTCTGAAAATTAATTTCTGTCTAGCAAGTACTGTCATCCCGAAATTACAATTTGCTAGTTCTATGGGTTGATCTTCTATTGGTGGAATCTTGTGGTGGTGGAAATTAACCTTCTGGGCTTTCTGTCTAGCAAGTACTGTGATCCCGGAATTACAATTTGCCAGTTCTATGGGTTGATCTTCTATTGATAGAATCCTGTAGTGGCAGAAATTAAGCTTCTGGGCTTGGCAGAATATCATTTGCGTCACAGCAGGGTGTTTACTACAACTTGCGAGTTTGTTCAACTACAACCAAGGAAAAAGCCGCTCCTCTATGGTAGCCCCCACAAGGTTGTGATGACTTGTCAAGAAGATCGACACTCGACCTAAGTCGGTGGTTGACTTGTGTCACAAGATCGAGTTCTGGATTCGTTCTAGAATGCAAAGGTTAAACCATCGAAGTCTGTGAACCATCAAAGATAAAAGATAAGGAAACGACATCTAGTGGGTAAGTTTTGGGAATTAAGGTTGACGCTAGAGTTTCAGACAAGTACCCGTGGTGTGTGAACGTGGGTCTGTGACTGCTAGAGTTAACTGAAGCCGACGGTGACATGTTCGTGGTAGGTTTTCGCAAGGCATAGTCTGAACCTTGAGGTTTGGGCCTTTGGTTTGTAAACACATCCAATGTCAAACACAACGAAGTGATACGGAGGTAAGGAACGACATTGCTTTGGATAGGCAACAAGAAGAATTGTATCACTTGAAGACCAAGGGTCAATGGAGCGGGGAATATGTTCCTTTCTGTGTTGACTAATGTTATATCGTAAAGATTAGAAATGAATTGAACAGTTACTAGGAAACTGGATGTACTTTAATTTGTCATTTTCGAACTTGGACAACTTGCCATTGAGTTTTTGAATTACATGGTAGGAAAAATTGAATGGTCTTGTTGTTCGCAATCATACCACTATAGAATCATTCTATATAATAGGTCTTGTCTGAATAAATGGGTCTAGTTCGTTTGGTAGGATTTAATCTCTATTGTATTTCTATTGTCATCATGGAAGAATGCCATTGTTATGGAAGAATTGCCACCAGACTGTCGGTGTGCTGTAACAATTACTATTGATAGTATTATTCTACCTCTTATTGAAATTTAAAATACTGTGTAAAAATAAGAGAGTATATCTTGTTGGATTGGTCTGCATTTTTGACATATAATTAGGCTGATTGGTTGATGAGATAGTTGGATTACACTGTTGAATTTATTTCATATTGGAATAGTCAGTTTTGCTTCTTGAAGGTTATGTTATTTGTGTTGCATTAAAAGATACATTTTAACTACTGAAGGGAAACCTAGGGAAAAAAATTGGCCTGTTACGCTACAATGGAATTAGAGCAGAGATCTTGCCAGCCTAGATAGTATTTAAAAATGGAACCACCAAAGGCAGATTTTTGGCACAATTATGCATAATCTTGGAGAAAGTTGGGAAAACAACAAGCAAAGATTTTTAGGAAAATGGAAGTGCAGCAAGCCGAAAATATCAATAGGCTGAAAAATGGAACAAAAGACTAGATGAATATAACAAAATATGCCAGCATATAAGAAAGAAAAATTGGGATAATTTTCGGAATAGTGGGACGAAAAACAAATCTAGCAATATTGATCATAAGCCCAGGCAAGGTGTTGTTTGTGGTACAAATAATGGTGATGGAGGGAAACAAAATATGGTAGGAATAATGGGCACTGATGCTCAGACCAGTGTAAAAATTTCTAACCCGAAATTTTACTGCAGCAATTGATTTATTTCACCTACTTATTCTTCACAATAAGTTATTTACGAAATCCCTTCAACAAATATTAAAATAAATTCTACTGCAGTTATCACATAATTACACAGAGAAAAATACATGCACAAGAACCAATCACATCAAGGTAGTTGTTTTTGGTTAATTGTCCTTGGGAAAAGCTAATGTGGGAAAACCGGTGCAGCAGATGAGGTTTTTTTTAATCTTCAGCAACAATCGCTTTACAAGGAATGATTTTACAGAGAAATTGAGAGAAAACACCTGAGACTTCCCCCTGGAAACTTTCTAACACCCTGGAGACCCTTCTCCCACTTCAACGTCACCTCTGCGTCACTCTGCGTGGTTCTGCGTTCCTCTGCGTCAGCCTGCGTGAGAGTTGCGTCTCCCCTGGATTGCGTCTCCCTCTGCGTTGTCTCTCAATACCCTTGCATCACCTCCTCCTCAGTCACTCATTGCTGTTGATGCCCTCCTCTTCCTTTGCCCTGCAACTCTCCCTCTGAAATCGATCTCCTCCTCTTTGAGAATCGATTTTCCTTTGGATACTGAGTATCTGCCCGGTGTGTCTCCAAATGATCCTCAAGTCATCTCTTATACTTTTCCTGTTGATGAATCAATGACTGAGATTAAGTCTCTAATCAACGGTTAAGATTAAAACAGACTTGATCCTCGTCTTTTAGAAGCTTCTCAGCCTTATCTTTATTAATATCCATTAATATTTTTATTTTCCTAAGTTTAGACTTAGGATCCTATTAAAAATATTAGTTATTTTAATAACTCCTCATCCGGGTGGAATTTCTCCAAACGATTTGTGGGTCTTGGAGATCTCATGTCCTCTCCACCAAATTTCAAGGCTAGAGCACATCCGATGCTACCCAAAATCAACAACCAGTTTCACAGTGAACAGTATAAGTGTACGATAGAATGGTGACCAAGAAATGAGCGAGGTTTAACTGTCACAGCTGGAGCAGAATGTTAATGTGGAAAATGGTGAACAAAGAGAATCAAAATTTGCTACATTAGCCAATATAGATGGCCCTGGTGTGATGATGGGAGACGAGGGCAATGAAACTAGAAACAGGGATATAGAATCTGAAAGTCAGGATAGCGAGGGAAGTGGTGCAACTACGGATTAAAGCATCCACAGTCTGGAAGTGCAGATGGGCATGAGGAAAATGAAAGGCAGGAGGGCTGACAGGCACCAGTTGCTTCTACTTTTCCAAACACAACGTCTGGTGGCTTGAATTTAGCAAACATTAATAATGAACCTGGAGGTGCATGTGCTGTCAGTCAATTACAGAAAACAGATGCTGGCCAAAATTCTACATCAGATGAAGCATCTGTGCCACTGTTGATTCAAAATGGGGTTGTCCAAGCTACAAACAATGAATTATCTGAGCAAAGCAGTGAAGAATCTAGAGCAATTACTATTTATCCGACATTTTTGGAAACACTTCTAGGAAATCTCCGTGCAGAAGTTGTAGCTTCTCAGCAAGTTCAATCTACATGACCTGCAAATTATGCCCCCACTCATGCAGAAGAAACTGATTCAAATTATGCCCCCACTCATGTAGAAGAAACTGGTTCATAATTTCTCGCGGCACTTCCTTCGGATATCCAAGCTGAAGTTTTAGCTCAGCAACGTGCTCAAAAGGTTGTTGAAATCCAGCAAGTTGAAGGCCAGCCTGTGGATATGGATAGTGCTTCGATTATTGCTACTTTCCCTGTTGAATTGCGTGAAGAGGTTCGTATAACTTCTTCGGCAACAGTTCTTACTACTTTGTCTCCAGCATTGCTGACAGAAGCATGTTTGCTGAAAGAAAGAGCAATGAATGAATACCAGGTCTGTAGCTTGTTTGGAAAGGGCCGTAGGCTAGGTGACAGATGCCACAATATGTCAACTCGAGATCAAATTGCAATGGACCAAGGCGTGGGCAGTAATGTTGATCTTACATTTGGGTGCAATCTAGTTGCATCCCTTGGTCATTCCATAAAGATGAAAGACGTTGAAGGCAAACCTGTAATAGATACCGAGGCTCTAAAAGCTATGTTTAAGCTACTGAGGTCAACTCAACCTTTGGGCAAAGTGCTGCTGCAAAGACTCCTGTTAAACCTATGTGCACATAGTGCTACAAGGGAAATACTAGTTTATCTCTTGCTAGACATGCAGAGGTTAGAAGCAAAAGGCTTATCAATAAACACAATTGGTGCTCGATTTCAGAAAATTTATAGGTACCAATGGAATGTGGTTTATGCATGCTCTCAAGTCTCAGATGGTGTACCACCTCTTGTTTATCACCATATCCTTGAGATTTTGACATACCTCGCTAAGAATTATTTCTGCGCTGCTGACCTTCTTTTTTACATGGAGTCATCTCCAATGTTGCAGTCAACAACTCAAATATCTACGATATCTATTGAAGAGAAAGGAAAAGGACAGGTTGTTGATGAAGTTCCAAATGTATATGCATCAAGGGGGGCTGAAAGGGGTAAAACACCTCTTATTTTTAAAGCTCCTTAATTGTCCATTACTCTCAAGGAGCAGTGCTCATTTGGAGAAGGTTATGGGGCTGCTTGAGCTTATGATGAACAATGTCGAAATTAAAAGCATATTAGAAGCTCCCTCTGGTCAACCAGAGGATGTTTTGTGACAAGGGGCATGTGTTCAAACTTCAAGCTGGACATGGGGCTCCTCCTGAGACTGTATCTACAGACCATGCAGTTGAACCTGCTTCTGTTGAAGTTAATGTTGATTCTCAGCTACCCAGGGGCTCAGTAGCAGGTAAAAATAGCAGAAGCATGGATGCTTCAACTTCAGGTTTCAAAACAGAAATGGTTACATCTGAGATTTTTCTCCAACCTCCTGAGAAAGAGTTGCAAAACTTGTGTAAACTTACAACAAAGGAAGGGTTGTCAGACACAGTGTACACCAAGATGGCAGAGGTTTTGAAGAAGTTAACCAGTGTTGCACCTGCTCATTGAAAACTTTTCATTTCTGAACTGGCAGACTCTTCCCGTAGCCTAAGTGGTGCAACAGTCGATGAGCTTATGACTCTCTGTGAGACGAAGTTTATAGGAGTTAGTACTGGTTCTATGGCAGGGACAACTATTTGAGAGTTTTACAAGATATTGGTACTGGGGCCACTGATGACAATGAAAATGAAGGTCTATTGATTGTTGGCAACTGAATGCAACACTTAACCCATTATGGCAAGGATAGAGCAATTGTATAAGTGGAATTGAACTGCAATTGAGAAAAATATCTGATTTTCCTTTGGCGTCAAAGTAGGAATGCTGCAACAACTTCCATGGCACTGCATCTTCCTCCAGGTACACAAAGGATTTTTCCATTTATAGAGGCATTTTTTGTTTTATGTGAGAAGTTGCAGTTAGGACCTATGCCTATGCAACATGATGCTGATGATGCTAGTTCGAGTGGTATTACACAACATAGAAGAGCAGAGGCAGGTATGACATTTGTAAACTTTGTTGAAAAGCATCGACGACTTCTGAATACTTTTGTATGGTAGAATCCAGGGTTATTAAAGAAGTCTTTTTCTCTTCCGCACAAGACACCTCGTCTAATTGATTTTTGGCAACCAATGATCATTTTTCTGCTCTCGAACTAGACAATACAGTGGGCAACAACAGAAGTTGTCATTGCTTGAGGACAAGCAATGTTGGGAAGGGGGGACTGTAATGCTCCTAGGAAGTTAATTGCCTAAGGGATGAAATAGCCTGTCAATCCTTGTAGGCTACAATCCTCAATAAAGGGGAAAACCCCTAAAATTTCTAATGTTGGGTGAATTTTGGGGTAGTTGGGCAAAGAAACCCAAATCTGGGGTTGAAGTGAAATTTACTCAATCATTTAAGGAGGAGAGATCCCCTTAGAAAATCTATAAATATGTGAGGATGAATTCATTTGAATCATCATGGAATTGGATCATTTATCTTTGTTCTTTTGAGCCGGAGGCTCTGAGGGTTTTAAGACCCCTTTCTTCTTGTCAATTTTGGTGGTGAAAGATTCCACCCTAGTTGACATCTTTTCTTCTATCTCTTTTGGGCACAAGATTCATATTTGAAGCAACAAACTCTATAATTATAAATCTCTAATTTGGAGCAACGAAATCTGAAAATTGATTTCTGTCTAGCAAGTACTGTGACCCTGAAATTATGATTTGCCAGTTTTGTGGGTTGATATTCTATTGATGGAATCCTGTAGCACCGAAAATTAACCTTATGGGCTTTGGTGGAATATAATTTGCGTAGTAGCAGGGTCTTTGCGAGCATTTGCGGGTTCGTTCAACTACAACCAAGGAAAAAGCCTCTCCTTTGTGGTAGACCCCGCAAGGTTGTAATGACTTGTTAAGAAGATCGACGCTCGACCTAAGTCTGTGGTTGACTTATGGCACAAGATCGAGTTCTATATCTATTCGAGAATGTTGAGGTTAAACCATCGAAGTCCGTGAACTGTCAAAGATAAAAAATCATGAAAGGACATCCGGTGGATAAGTTTTGGTAGACGAGTACCTGTGGTGTGTGAACATGGGCCTGTGATTGCCGGAGTTAACTGAAGCCGATTATGTCATGTTTGAACTAAATCGGGCTTTGCAAGGCATACTCTGAGGTTCGGGCCTTTGGTTTGTAAACATATCCAATGTCAAACACAGTGAGGTGATACGGAGGTAAGGAACGACATTGCTTTGGATAGACAACAAGAAGAATTGGACCGCTTGAAGGCAAAGGGTCACTGGATCGAGGAATAAATTCCTTTTTGTGTTGACTAATGTTATATTGTAAAGATTAGAAATGTATTGAACAATTACTAGGAAACTGAATATACTTTAGTTTGCCATTTAAGAACTAGGAAAACTTGCTGATGAGTTTCTGAATTGCATGGTAGGAAAAATCGAATGATCTTCTTGTTCACAATCATACCACTGTTGAATCATTCTATATAATAGGTCCATTCTGAATAAACCGGTGTAGTTTGTTTGGTAGGATTTAATCTCTATTGTATTTGTGTTGTCGTCTTGGAAGAATGCCATTGTTATGAAGGAATTATCACCAGACTGTCGATGTGCTGTAACAATTACTGTTGACAATATTATTCTACCTCTTACTGAAATTTAAAATACTCTGTAAAAATAAGAGAGTTTATCTTGTTGGATTGGTTTGCATTGTTGACATATAATCACGCTGATTGGTTGATGAGATAGTTGGTTCACACTGTTGAATTTATTTCACATTGGAATCGTCAGTTTTGCTTCTTGAAGGTTATGTTATTTGTGTTACATTAAAATATACATTTTAACTACTGAAGGGAATCCTCGGGCAAAAAATTACCTTGTTATGCTACAAATTGAGGTAGAGGCAATGAGTAACTTTGCCTCTACCTCAATCCTTGAGGGACATTAGTGAACACCGACCAATTGTGATGAAACTACCTAATTCAAGCTATAAAATATGTTAGAAAAAGTTTAACATGCCAAATCAATGTTTTTAGTTTGAGTGAAGGGTACATTTTTTGCAAAAGCCACAACAGAATCAATATCACCAACATTGAGGTGCATAAAGGGCTTGGTCCTCTTGATTAAATGCCAATCCCATATTCTCAAACTTGATAGAATCTAATATGCTACAATTCTACCAAACACTCTTCCCTTTGATTGGGAGGTAGCAAAATATAGGGGTGGTAGCACTTTTCCCTTCGAGCGATCTGTAGTGACACCTTTCTCTCTCTCTCTCTCTCTATCATATCATATATATATATATATATCTATTTTTTCCCTAAGGAAAAAAATCAACCTCCCTCTCAGCTTGAAGGCTAGAGTGAGGTTGCTGGTACCAGGCTAGGTCGCAGGTATACTCACTTAAGAGTTCACAAGGCTGTAAGCCAATACAACAATATTCATAGGCACGAAGCCATTGCAACAATATTTATCAAGGCATTATAGCTCATCATGTCACTAGTGGGGACTTGAACCTGGGTGGGGAAGGTAACAATCATTCCACCCAACCACCCTAGATAACCCCAATTGACATATATATATATATATTATATATATATATATATATTATTATATATATATATATTATAATATATATATATCGCGTTTCCCTAATTCCAATTTTTTTGGGGTCATCTTTGTAGTGCATTTCTGTTTTGGAAATGCATAACTGTTTTCCCATATCATGCAACTTAGGATATTTACAATGCACCTCGTGATGGTTTGCTTATATGCATTGCATGGTCACCAGGGAATAGATGTGTCCTTTGACTTTGTCACCCACCATTTTGTGGGTGATATCTCTAGAAGACATTTTTTCTCCAAGATGGTCCTTAGTTGGCAGCGAACAACCCCTTGCAGCCACAAATTAGCTCATTGTGCCACTTTTATGCCACCTGAGCCAACCATGTGGTCCCTCACCCATTTGTCATGATCGTATGTTTGAAAGTGGGCCTCCCGAACCCCTAATGGTATGCCTTGTCATTTGGTAATTGAGTATTGTAGTTTGCTTTTCATGGACACTTCTAGGCATGGATTAATGGGAGGATTCAATGGAAAGAATGGGCTAGGTCCGTGCTCTTGTCCCCTAGACCCCTTTTGAATATTAACCTAGCATTCTAGTCTCGTGGGATCTCTTTTACTGACCATTTGGTTTTAGGGATGGTATTTCATGGGAAACCTTGATTTTGGTTGTGTGGTCGTGCACCCTCACCCACATATATTGCTCCCTTTCCACTCATTATTAGCCCATTCATCATTTTTCCCACCTGGGTCCACATTCCTCCACTAGGTCCACATAGGTCTAGCTCTCCCCTTCCCCTTGCCCACACCTTGGGTCAGCCCTGGAATGATGCCTCGAAAGTTGATGCAGCTAAAAAGAAAACTAAAAGCCTAATTGGCCACATTCAACAGGAAAATGTACCACAAAATGCAAAAGATGGTCAAGACAAACACATTTAGCACGTGGGCAAAAGCCAATATATGAGCTCTACCCCACCATCATGGCCATCACCCTGGTTCCTATAGGTTCTATAAAACCCCTTCGTCATATAGGAACCCATGATTGTTCCAACCCCTAGTGGGCAATGAATCACCCTACCTTAAAGGGGGTATCCATTGCCATATCTTACAGATAATGCTCTTAGCCCTTGAGCCCTAAGTAGTTAATTAAAGAAAAATCATAAAAAGGCAAGAGGCGTATAAATAAGGGTGGAAATATCAAGGTTGGGGCACCTCATGTACCACAATTTCTCCCTTCTATACATTATATACCCAAGTGTGGGTTTCCCTTTTACTAGCAACCCTTGTACCCTAGCATGTGGCCCAGGGCTGCCCCTTTTCATTGCCTACTCCATTCATCTCTTTATCACATGCCACCACCTTTTAAAGGATTTACCTTGGACGTATTATCCCCTTTTGAAGTACAAAGCACCTAATGGGATACTTGTTTAACCCCATTTGGAGCTTGGAAACATTAACACATGCCAAAGCCCATTATGGAAGGGCAGACCATTATGAAGTCCCCACCTGGTGTCCATGGTTTGTAAGCTCTTTTACTCTATTTCGTTGATGAATTGTTGTACTGGAAAGCTAGGGGACACATTGGATCTTATGCAGGATTGCAGGTGGTCTCCATCTTGGGTTCGATCTCCTTATACGGGGTCCTAACCCTTCAGAGGGCTACATTGGCATATGTAGGGCGTGTGTTGAGAGCCATGGACCTCCACAGTAGTAGACAACACTCCATGGATCCCCATAGATGTTTAGAAATTATTCGAGATTCACCGATTAGATGAAGAAGATGCACCTGGTTCACCAGCCCCACAGATGTACCATGCACTTGGAAAATGACCCAAGACTTGTATGTGTTGATTTGGGGTAGCATCGAATGTTCTCTGACCATAGAATTGGTGGAAAGGTTGGGGCGCATGAGATCTCCAATACCCAGAAAGGGTTTGGGCAGATTCTAAATAGATCAGGCGATATTAAAATAATTAATATTTTTAATGGAGTCCCTAATTCTAAACTTAGGGAAAATAAAATATTAATGTGTGTTAATATGAATCTGTGTTAGAATGGTCCAAAAGACATGGATCAAGCCAGATCTAATATTCGCTGTTGATTAGGGACTTAATCTCGGCCGTTGATATGTCAACAAAAAAAGTATAAGAGGAGGTTTAAGGGTCACTTGGAGAACACACTAGAGTGATCAATCATTCTATTCTCTAGAGCGGGGTTTCCTAAGAGAGATAGAATTAGTGATTGGGAGTTGCAGCTAAGGGGCATTGAGTGCAGAGAGACAGAAAGGCAGACATAGTGCCGGGAGAGCAATGCAGTAGACAGGGAGAGTGATGCAGAGCCAGCTAGGGCTCATGCAGGGCCACGTAGAGGCAGCTGTGCAGAGCCTCCAAGAGGCCAGCATCGCTGACACATAGGGCCAGAGGGTTGACATAGGGCATCCCAAGGCTGACGCAGACCCATCCGGGGTAACACAGGGCCAACGTGGGACAAAGAGGCGCTGAGGCAGTCTAGAGAGACGCTTGTGTTGAGGTTTCTAGGACAGATTTGTGCTGAGTAGCTGCCAGAAGGATTATTCGTGGTTTCAACCAGGAGATTTGTTAGAAACTGAGAGGTATTACTGCTAAGGAAATTCTCTGTTGGGTAGGCTAGTTTCTGCACCCGATTGTACTCTAATATTGCTTAATAAGAAAACCGTCAGATAGCTGCACTGATTTTCCCGCATTGGGTTTTTCCAGGGACATTAGTCCAAAAATAATGGTGTCATATGGCGTGTTTGTTTTTGTTTCTTTTAGTTGCTGATCTATAATATGTTGAGCATGCACTAGTGTTTATTTTCAGTGTTTACATTGTAAATAACTTGTTAAAAAAAATAACAAGTAGGTAGGAATAAATCAGATAAAATGCATGGAGGGTTTCTAACTAAGTAAGCTTAGAAACTTCAACATGGTATCAGAGGGTGATTGCAGATCATAGGAGGACTAAAGGACATCAGCCGAGCGGAGCAATAACAGCAAAAAAGATCTATCCCGAGGTGACAAAAGCTGTTTCTAGCAGAGCAACAATAAGGAACGGTGATGCAATGCCTGCGTCAGCAAGGGTGAGCCGGGAAGAGGGAGCGTAGAGGCTAAGGAAGGCAAAAGAAGCCTCATGCAGAGCCATCCAGTAGCTGGGAGGGGTGACGTAGTTGGCTAAGGAGGCCGGGTTGCTAGTGCCGGGATTGCGCAGAGCCTAGGAGCTCTCACCTTCAGGTTGTTGGGGTTTAGAAGACTGTGAGAATATTGCAGAGTGGAGTTGGTGAGGTACTATAGTCAGACCAGTACCTGACAGAGCAAGGCCAGAGGAGTTGCTACCGAGGGTTTCTAGTCGAGGAACCCAGTTCAGTGGTGCGGTTGCACATGACGATCAGAGTATGGGGCACCTCGACAACGACAGAGGGATTTCCAGGAGGGAAATCAGTGCTCAAAGGGATTCCAGAAGAGAATTTCCAGACGGGAAGTAGAGACTTATGAGTCGAACAGAGAACTTCCAGGAGGGAAGTAGAGGAGCATCATGGCACTACATGGAGTAAGAGACCAGGATAGACTGGACAGAGCATTGAACTTCACAGTCTGGAAGGCCGGAATCTTATCCGTATTTGATAGGAATCGTGTCAAGAACTTCGCCTTGAAGGTAATAACTATGCTAGTTGAACCCAATGATCATGACAAGTATGAGGACGCGATGCCGAGGGCTAAGGGCATTATCCTTGACAGGGTCAAGGATCATGTAGTACCACACATAGCCGAGAAGGAAACAACATTTGAGATGTGGGAGGCTCTCAAGAAGCTGTACTAGCATACTTCTGTGCAGAGAAGAATGTTGCTTGAGAATCAGTTGAGGTCGTATCAGATGAGGAAGGGAGAATCGATTGACACCTTCCTCGGAGCACTGAATGAGATCCGAGATCAGTTGATTGCTATAGAGGCGACACCGGATCAGGAGCTGATGGTGAGGACAACCCTGAATGCTGTCTTAGAAGATTGGGAGGTCTTTCTCTAGAGTATACTGGGCAGGTGGACTCTCCCACCTTGCGACAAGATGTGGGCAGCTCTTTGCTAGGAAGAGATTAGACGACAGTCGAAGACAGATACCAGCAACAAGGGGATCAAAGTTAAGCTGGAGAAGGAAGATGTGGCCCTAGCATTTGAGGGAAAGTAGGAGAAGCGGAAGAAGAAATATCTCTCCAAGATCAAGTGCTTCCACTGTGGGGAACTGGGTCATTATGTGACCCAGTGTCCAAGGAAGAGGAGTAAGGGAGAGTTTTCCGAGATTAAGGCAGCACCAGCACGGGCAAAGAAGGAAGCTTTGACAAACGATGACTGTGCCATGAATGCACATGCGCCACTTGAGAAGAAGTGGGGAGACATCGAGCTGTAGTTAGGTGGACTATAGGTGATGAGGGGCAAGATCCTCGAGGTACCCAACCTCTTTTATTAGATCTTGCCACAGGAGCCCCAAAGAGGAGTAGTAGGACTGGTTGATGTGAGTAGAGACGGATGCAGATGGAGTGGTAGAGAGAGCTACAGTGCAGGAGTCCCAAGACAACGCGAGGCTAGCAGGCTACAACAATGTGAGAGGCACAAGAGTGTTGCACCCGTGTAGGAAGGCATAGAGAGGTGTGCAATAGTGCGAGATGCAAGGAGTTGTTGCAGCAACGCAAAGGTCAGAGAGGGAGCACTTGTTAGCGGCAGAGGGAACTTCAACATCAGTGGGTGTCTCTAGCCCAACAAGGAGGTTAGTTGGGAGATCAGTTACTTCTCAGTAACTGAGTTGCAGTGCAGCAGTGGGCAGCATGATCCAACATGATGAGAGGAGGTGCAGTGCAAATGCAGTGCTAGGAGAAAGGACCAACAACAACACAGGTGCAGACGAAGTTGTTGAATAGATGCAGCAGTTGCAGTGGCAGAACCATGGGCAGCAGTACAGGATGCAACAGTGCATAAGTGGGTTCTTAGTGGAATCTTTCACATATGAGGAGAACCTTATCTCTTGCCCAACCAAGCTCTTTCTTGAGATATAGTTGCAGACTTGATATGACAACAGTGCAACCCTATTTCTTCGCACATGCGCAACCCTGTTTATGTGATTGTCCTCTTCATTCTTCTCTTGAGTGAGCTCCTTCTTCGCTTGAGTGAGAGGCCTTATAGGCCTAGCTATCTAGTCCAAACGATGATATATGGATGAATGCAGTAGAGGGTTGCTATGACAATAGAGAGACCCTCTATACCTTCACACGTGTGGCTGTAGTAGGCCTTCGAATAGTCCTCTAGGGTTCGATATATTTCCTTCTTCCTTCGCTGCACTAGAGGTTGCTTTTGATGCTCCTTTTCCACCCTTTACTTGTTTTCTTATCTCGTTGAATTCAGAGGTGCTTGATGCTTGTTGTTGCAAGAGTGGACAAAATCTATATATAGAGGTCTGTCCCTCCTTTAGGCCGACTTGATGCTGACTTGTAGACTTGAGGCCAACTTACATTTTATACTTCAGATTTGCTTCTTTAGTGATGTCCAGTGTTGCGGGGGATTGCCCCCATCCCCGATCCCACTCCCAATCCGCACTATGGGTGGGAGCGACTCGGGAGTGGGTTGGGAGTGAGCTCTTGAAAAAGGAGCAATTTTGGGAGCACACTCCCTAAAAAGAAAACGATCCCTGCCTTTTTGGGAGCGTTTAGCCTTTGTTGCAATTTTTTTTTTGCAATAATGTTCCAAATGCAAATTTTTTTCAAAGAAACAAATAAGTTTTGAGTGGGGCAACTTAATGATCAAGCATATGGCCCTAGTATTGATATGCGATTCATGGTAATGTTAAATTCTTAAAGTAAAAGTGGCATTCTCCTTGATCTTCATTTTCATCCTTTTACTTCAATTTTTAACATTACCATGAAACAACTTGGGATGTTTGAGAGTGGTTCCGACCTCATTGGATTTCATATGGAGAAAGTAGAATTTTAGCTTTCATTCAAAATCCAGTAGACTTATCAGTTTTTCAGGATTTCAGGATTGCAATGTTTCCATTGAATTTTGTCATGTATTAGGTTATGGAACTCGTATTTAATCAAGAGCACCAATCCCTCTAAGTACCTTGATGTTAGTGACATTGGTTATCGAACTCCTCTATCATGACCCTACTAAGAATGTACGCATCACTCAAACAAAATCTTGACTTGACATGCTATGCTTTTTCTATCTTATGTTAATTCTTAGATGGTGATATTAATGACAAAGGTCCCTATACAGATACAGAGGTAATGAGAAAGATACCTCTGGATATTAATGCTTAGAGGGTGATATTAATGACAAAGATCCTGGTTTTCCAACAAGACTAAAAAATTGGACATTTCTCGTGGTGGCAAGAGGCCCAAGCATAAGCAATAGATAATAGATTTACTTCTCTTTTCTAATTTCTAGTAGTGTTTATAACTATTGACTCTTTCATATTTATTATGATATTTTTTTAAACAATATATGACAATTTAAGTTTGAAGTTGGCATTTTTTTTTCCCGGGGAGAAAAATTGTAATTTCCATTATATGTTGAAAATTACATGCTGTAGATGCCCATAGGCATATGCAAAAACAGGGACCTTGGTCAATTGATAGTTCCAAAACAAAATCAATATAAACCCAGAGGGTTGTTGTACATCAATAGTTACATAACAAAAAATCACCAAAAGGATCACTGTTAAAATGTCCAAAAGTGTTGTATACATATATATAAACTTGTAATAAAGCCAAAAAATGCTGTAATTAGGGGCTGTCCACCCCTCGAAGCTCTTGATCTATATATGGCATATGAAAAAACTGGAAGGTCCCTTCCGATGAATGTTCTGTGATCAGCCATTCTCCTCGAGGACAATGCGATGCCTCTTTCGATAGCTTGTCCGTGGTTTCATTGCGCTCCCTATAGATATGAGTGCAAGAAATGTGTTCAAAATGTGTTTTTAGAAAAAAATATCATCCAAAACAGTTCTTAGAGTATATGCATGGCATGTAGTTGTGTTGTTAAACCAATTTATCACTGTTTTGGAGTCCCCAAATATTTGAATGTGTCTGTAATTTTTGAGGATGGCAAAATAAATCAGGTGTAGGAGGGTGATCAACTCTGCGTAATTATTTGTGCCTTTGCCTAAGACCATGCAGATGTGGAAAGAATGTGTGACTGAAAGGTGGATTATGACACCCACCCCCCCCTCCCCCTCCCGCTCCCCTCCCCACTCCTTTGTGCTTGAGGCTGCTCCGTCAAAGTATGCCTAGGGCTTTGTTGTGTCAATTTGTTCCTTAGCAATGATCCTGGGGCGATTTATGTGTTCTTCATCTGGAATTTTCTCATAGGATGAACAGATCTTTGGTGGAATCATCGCCCAATTTATAGGTCGGTCCCAGAAAATGATATTGTTTCAACACATCTAGATGTGCCAAGAAACCAGAAGTGGCAGATTTTTGCGTTTAGGAACCGAAACATCCCCCCACCAACTATCCCAAGCAGTGGGAATGTCCCCACTTTGCCAACTTAGCTTGATGTTAAGGGTGAATAGAACTTGCGACCATAATTGCTTTTTAGTAGGACAATCAAGGAATATGTGCTGGTTGGATTCCTCTTCCTGGTGACAGAGTACACACTAGGAAGGCCCCATGATTGCCCTTTTCCTTAAATTTACTCCTATGGGTGTTTTATCCTCAATGATATTCCACATTAGTAAGATAGTGCGCAGGGGAGCCTTTAACTTCCAAAGCTGAGTCCATCAACACATTTGTCGATCTGGTTTTGCCTCTGCTTGGATGTGATCATACCCCTGCTTGGGCGTGTAGTGACCGGTTTTGGAGAGACCCTAGAGCAGTTCGTCCTCGTCATCATTGAGTCGAACATGGGATTCTGTCAGAGCTTGCCGGTAATTTTCCCACTGTCTTGCCCATTGAATCGGAATGTGCCAATCCTCACCTGAATGGCAAGCTTGATGAAAAATAGATGAGTTGCGATGATCACTAAGATGAGAGATGTACAGGACTCCTATGTTGTTAAGAAAAGTAATCAGCTCCAGAGGAAGCTGATATGCATTCCCACAACCGATCCAGGGATCAAGACCGATGCACACTGAAGCGCCATTACCAGTCTTCCAGATGAGGCCTCTTTTTATAATGGGCAAGGTGTTTAGAATGGCCCTCCAGATGATCGAAATACCTTTTCTGCTCCAAGAAGGTCTTCTAATCCAATCACTTAAAGTATTGGGCCAAATGTATTTATGGGAGACCACCTCCGACCAGAGGCTCTTTTGGGTCAGGAGTAGCCAACCTTGTTTTGCTGCTAGTGCTTGTGCAAAAGCTGGACGGTGCTTTAGGCCCCAACCTCCCCACTTTTTGGGATTTGCTATTCTGCTCCATTTGACCTAGACAAATGGCTTCCCCTCCTTATGTTCCCTCCATAAAAAGTGACAACAATTTTTTTGAATCCTATGTAGAATCCCCAGGGGAATCCAAGCCAAGGACATCCAGAAAACCGGGGTAGCTTCTAAAACCGCTTTGATGAGAACCAATCTTCCTGCACTGGATAGAAAACGATGACACCAGATGTCTATTCTTTTCTCCACTTTAGTGAGGAGCCAAGTCCAATAAGCAATTTTATATCCATCCGCTTTTATTCTAAATCCCAAGTACTTTAGTCCAACTTGAAATTCCAACACCTAATAGGGGAAATTCTAGAGAGAGAGTTGAATTTCCTGTTGAGAGCATTTAAAGAAAGATATAGTGGATTTTTCCCTATTGATTTCCATCCCTGTGGCTGCACTAAAAAGTTTTAAAATCTCTTTTAAGGTAGTAATGTCCTGTACGCTTCCATTTAGAAAGACAAGAATGTCATCCACAAAGAGAAGATGAAAGGAAATGATTAGTAATTTTCAGGCCCCCAAGCCTCCCAACATTCTTCTCTGAATCAATAAGTCTACGCAGGCCTTCCATTACAAGTAGAAACAACAAGGTGGATAAGGGGCATCCTTGTCTGATACCTCTTTCTGCTTGAAAGAGGAGGGAAGCAGACCCATTGATGAGAACTGCAAAGGATACAAAGGTAATACAACCCATGATCCAATTTATGAAATCCAAAGGGAAACCCGGATGAGTAAGGATCATTCTGAGGTAAAGCCAACTTACTTTATCGAAAGCTTTGGATAAGTCAATTTTGAGGGCCATCCCTTTTAGCTTTTTTAACTTGATAGAGTGTAGGGCTTCCTGGGCAGAGCCGATGGCTTCATGAATATGTCGATGGTGGAGGAAAGCAAATTGTTCTTGAGAGATGTGCTCAGATAAGATAGGCTTAATACGATTTGCAATAATGTTGGCTATGATTTTGTAAAGACAGTTGCAGAGAGAAATAGGGTGGAAATCATGAAAGGAGGATGGAGAGTCAGTCTTAGGAATGAGGGCTATGTATGTGAAATTGAGCGTAGCAAAAATGCGGCCAAGGACTCGACTCTCTTCGATCATTGCTAGCAGATTCGGGCCAATGATGTCCAGGAAGGCAATATAAAATTCCATAGGCCAGCCATTCGGGCCTGGACTTTTGTCTTTCTTGAACCATTTTAAAGTACATTCAAGTTCCTCCATGGAGACAGGTTTGATAAGATCTTCAAAGCCATCTAGATCCAGGTATCCAGGGAGATGGCCAGCTAGGTTAATGATATCAGGCAGAGAGGGGACCGGAGGGGCCTTAAAAAGCTGGTTGAAGTGTGTATTTCCCAGCTGAGCTAACTGGGGGTGAGTGGTAGCTATTCTCTCCCGATACAAGGGCATCTGCCAGATGGTATTGCTGGCTTTCCTGCCATTAGCAAAGTTGTGGAAAAATTTTGTATTGCCATCCCCTGCTTGCAGCCAAATTGTGCTGCTTCGAAGCCTCCAAAGTTCTTCCTTTTCTAGTAGGATCTTGGATCTTTGAGATTCCAATTCCATCATACGAATTTTAGATTCATTGGATATATATCCAATCCCATTGTCATCAGTTAAGGATGCCAACTGGTCTTCAATGTCTACAAGTGATTGTTCATCTCTTACTTTTTTCCTCTTAGACCAGTCAATGGTTAACTTCTTGAGTTGATTCAGGTTTCTGCAAAAATCCCCAGCCTTTCGCTGATCTGTGAGAGGAGGTTGGGCATGCCAGAAATCCGAGACCAATTTGACATAGTTTGGGTCTTTCAAACAGGTTGAGTTAAATTTGAAAGGGGCCTTAGGTTTCCTGAATGGGCCAGTCACTTCCAAGTAAATTGGGGAGTGGTCCGAGAAGCCGCCCGAGCCAACCCATTGTCTGTGTAAGGCTAAGGATCAGAGGAGTTCTTCATGTATAAGATACCTATCAAGTCTTCTTCCAAGAGCAACAACACCAGTACGCCTATTATGCCAAGTAGGCATCTTCTTATTCATGGGAACATCAATAAGCTCATGGTAGTCCAGGAGAGAGCTCAGTTGTTCTGAGAGAGTGTCAATTTGAGCATGATGTCCCCAGGATTCCTTGTTCCCTAAGGAGAAATTTAAGTCTCCTCCAATGATGGTTGAATTATTGGTTAGAGAGGATCCCAGCAAGGATTGCCAAAAAGCAAGTCTGTTATGGTTGGGGGCATAGACATTTATAATTCGGATATGATTGCCTATGTCCGCTGCAAAAATGTCCATGCCTATGAAGCCCAAACCTCCCCAAGAGGATAACACCTTGATCGATTCAGGGTTTATCCCCATGGAAAGACCTCCAGATCTGCCCACAACATCTAGGCCTTGAAAGTGCCAACTGGGTAGTAAGGAGAGTAGGGTTTTAGTGATCTGCTCAGAAGGCCCAAGGGTTTCCTGAAGAAATATAATGTCACAGGGGGTACAAGATAAGAGATGCTTGAGAGCCAGTTTTTTCTTGGGGTTGGCTAAACCCCTGCAATTGAAGGAGAGCCAAATCATTAGGGAACAACATCCAGGGTGTTAGATGCTCTAAGTGCCCATTCGATGGTGGATTGACGACCTTGTGCCACATCTGCAACCGCAGATTTGATAGCTTTTGTGATCTTGGTAGGTCTACCTCTGGTTGGTTTAGAGTCTGAGGGGTGAGAGGGGATACCGAGGTTGAGCAGGGGAATGCTATTCAAAGGCCGGGAACGGAGATTGTATGAATGGGAGCTAGATGCAGAAGGCGAGGAAGATGGACGCAGGTGGGGGTTCAAAGCCTGTAGGGACGGAGGGGTAGTGGAAAAGATTGGTGAGGGGGGGACAATGCCACAAGTGATGGGAGGAAGCAGACTAAAAACTGAATCCGAGATTTACATAGGAGAAAGCGAAGCAGAAAGTAAATGAATAAAAGGATGATCAGAAGAACAAGAGAGTAGGACATTACCCAATGAAGGAGTAGGATCCACCCTAGTCCTGGATCAAGTCTGCGGAGGGGATGAAGAAGGCACCCTTGGAGTACTGGTTTGCTGTGCAGTGACTCCTTCTGCTCCTTTAGAGTGATCCAAACCTGAGGGCTGCTCGTCCATAATCGGTTCTTCGGACAGACGATGTTTTACACCCCTTGCAGGCTTTTGAGCAGACGAGGAGAGAAGAGGGCAGTCCTTGTACATATGACCGACCTTATGACATCTTTGGCAACGGAAGGGCACTCCATAATCCAAATTTTGGCGACGCGAGAAATGCCTCCAGTGGAGGGTTATTTTCTCCTCCAGCCCCTCCCTGGTATCCAAATGAACAAGTATTCTCGCCATAGTCATATTCCCAGATATCTCAAAAGACTAGTCATGTTCGAGATAAGTCCCAAGAGCATCCCCAACGTGTTTGAACACCACTGGAGTCCAGAACTGCATTGGTAGGCCTGGCAGGCGAACCCAAATCAGCCCTGCACCTAACTGTTCACGTTCTGGGTCAAAAAGGGGATCCCATCTTTTGAGCAGAACCGGGGCAAGCTCAATATGCCAGAAGCGGAAAGAATCCAATTAGTATATTCTTCTCGATGGAAGCGAAGAGCAAACCAGCCACGAGCCAAAACTCTGATGATGGGAAGCTTCTTGAGAAGGGAACCCCAAATTTCTGAGTCCATAGGCGTAGGCGTTCCACAGAATAGTTCCTTCCTCTAATACGACCCACCAAAACCTTCTTAGCCATGTCCTCCACTTCCTCCATTTGAATATCTTCGCCTAGGGTTAAGTTAATGTCCCTATACACAGCTTTGAGGCACCGCCCTTTCTTGGGCTTTATCAGATCGCCGTGCCGTTGGGTGTTCCTTGAGAAAACCTCTGCAGCCTTGATTGACGGTATGGGAGGTGGAAGGGGGTAGATTTGGGATTAGGGATGGGAGAACTAAAACGCCCAGAACGGATCAGAGTGTTAGGGTTAGAGCATCCGGGAGCTAGGGTTGCCGAGGAGGGAGCAGGAAAGGAGAGGGGAGGGGGTCCAGACGGGGGAATGCGAGAGGAGGAGGGCACACAGGAAGGAGCTGAGGACTGTGGAGGATGAGCCAAGGGAGCATCAAAAGTGGGAGATGGCTGAAGGCAAGTACCCAGGGGATTAAGGGATGCAGGAAAGAGCGAGGGTAGTTTAGCCCGGGAGATTCATCAATGTGAACAGAGATTCATCAATGTGAACAGAGGGCGGAAGGTGCTTATCAGACGGCCCTAGACTGAACGGAATGGATAGGGCATCTGTCAGGGAGCGAGGGTTGGCAGCAAAGGCTCCTGAGCCCATCCCTGTTCT
The DNA here is from genome assembly GCA_000404065.3 of Pinus taeda. NCBI lineage: Eukaryota > Viridiplantae > Streptophyta > Pinopsida > Pinales > Pinaceae > Pinus > Pinus taeda. The sequence goes on from APFE030584143.1 coordinate 114,110, forward strand.
ATGATGCGTCCAGATATCTTGGTCAGGATTGGGGTCCGCCTTGTAGTCAACGTCATCGATCTCCATCGAACCGATAGGCACGGTCAGCTAAGCAACAAATGTCACGGAGGGATCACGATAAGGAGCTAGGGCTAAGGGCTTCGCGATGCGTCACGAGCAAACTGTAGCAGGTAAGATGTAACCGCGCGACAGGGGATGTGGTAGGCAGGTCGGAAGGGTGCAGGAGGGCAATGTGCTGTAGACCCTGGGGAGGTGGCCACCGAGGCCTCCATGGAAGACCGCTACAGAGTTGCAGAGCTCTCTCATCTCCTTTTCAGTTGGCAATTATAACTCATTAGTAATGAATTATGAATATGATGCTTCATGAAAGTTGAAAGTTGTTTCATTTCATTTTATAACATTTCATTTCATGTTAGATATTATTTGTTGTAATGGTTACACTTAGCTTACAAGTACAACTTTGGTGATCAATGATGATAAATGTTATATATTGAATTCTGAAAGCTTGAAACTTTAAGATTGATGAATCATGAGACTCAATATGTTTTATGTTACTCAACTTGTGGACGTGGTTGATGAAGATTATAACTTCTAGATGATTGTTGTTATATGGTTCAATCTATTTTTTTATTTATTTTATTCATTCATCGTTCTACATGTTTTTGTTGTCATATATGTATCAAAATATATATATATATATATATATAATATTTATAAAACGCTCGGGATTTGCTCCCAACCGGGAGCTTTTGAAAATGTCGCTCCCGCACCCCTTTTCGCTCCCACTCCCCGCTTTCTCTCCTGCTCCCAAGTAACATTGGTGATGTCGTTGCATGGAGGAGACTTGTGACTTTGCTTTGAGGTATTCTTTTGACTCTAATACAAGTATATACATGGCGTAACATGCCCTTAAGGGTCTTCATCATTTCTTTTGACTCTTTGACTTCCCTATAGCACTTTAACATGTGCTAGACCTATTCAATGAGCAAGAAACTCATTGATATAAATAACAAAAATAATATTTCTTTTCTTTTATAAATACAAATATCAAAATTACATTTATGAAGACCGAACCTAGTTACACTTTTTTCAACAGTAGCTCATAGGATCAATTTGATATCTCTAAGTGAAAACTTTTGTTTGATCCTTTCCCCTTCCTTGTCTGGGTTAACATCATCATTGGTTGCCAAACTCCTTCCCTTTAACCTAGGATGGGTCCACTTGGTCCCATGTGGTACCATTCCTTCGAAAATTTAATTTTTAAAGAACCACCTGGGAAACCAAGTTTAATAAGGATTTGAGGGATTGGGAAACTCCTTTGCATGACACATTCCTTAAACCTAGCCCTTAAATCCTCACCTCCTTCTCCTAGAAAGCTTTGTACCTTGCTCAAAGACCAAGCAAGTTCCATTCTTAACCCCTTTCTAGGAAAAGGATCGTTAAGGTCACTTCACATCCATTTGTTGATTCATCCTTCACAAGTGACTTCCATATACCGGGTCTCATCCCATCAGTGAAAGTCCGTAAAGAGTAGGGACTCTTAGCTGAGGTGATAGTGGGCTAAGTCTCCATTGTTGCCCTTGATCTAGCAATTGTCCCTTTAGGAGTCCCTTTAGGCCCCCCTTTGAGTTTGAGCGGTAATAGACCTTTTGTTATCTAATTATTATTTACTATTTATTATCATTATTGTTTTTTGTTAAGCTTGCTATAATTATGTTTATTACATTATTGTGTGCTTTTATGCTTTATTTCACTTAATTTTTTTCTCGATCTATCCCACATTCGTAAAGTCGAGTGACTTGACTAGCTGGTAACCCTTGATAAGAAATCTTTCGCTTTCTTATTATTAGGTCAATCTTGGTTTCCTTTATGCGTTCATGTTATTGTTATAGATAGTTTATTTCCTTTCTGATCATCAAAATTAGTTTATTTCCTTTCCGATCATCAAAATGAAACTTTTGTAAATTGTTGCACCCATAGTTTACGTTTATGTTAGAACTTAGTAGGCTTCATTTTGAAGGTTAATATTTTTGGCTTGTTTTCAGGGTTAGGCTTTGCAACTTCGTTAGTCTTCATCTTCTTAGTTGGTGTTTCTGTCTCATCATGGATGGGAGCTTCTGTTCTCTGGTTTGGGGAGTGGATAATCAAGCGAATGCCTCTTGTCAAGCATATCTATTCTGCATCCAAGCAAATAAGTGCAGCCATATCACCTGGTAATAAAACTGTGTTTACATTCTTCTTGTAGGTTACTGAATATTCTCTTGTGAACTTGCTTTCCATCTTGTTCATAGTTGAGCAGATATGGAATGCTAATATTGGGAAGTTGAGCCATATAATGTGTTTTATTTTTGTATCACCAGATCGAAATACCCAGGCATTCAAAGAAGTGGCTATAATAAGGCACCCACGCATGGGAGAATATGCTTTTGGATTTATCACTTCCTCAGTTGCTCTTCAGGTACAAAGTTAAAATCCCTAGTGTATTCTGTATTGTCTAACTGCCATCAGATATATAAAATTTTGTTGTTTGTAAGAGACAGTTTCATTTCTTAAACTTGAATACCTGTTTCATCGCATGACAATAGACTTTTCATTCTGATGTTTGTGTATTTGGAACAGCAAGGATAGATTCTTCATGTTGGTTATCTGAAACATGTGTATTTTTTTTCATGCTCTGATTCTCAGAATGATGTGGGTGAGGAGGAGCTTTTCTGTGTATATGTTCCAACAAACCATCTATACATTGGGGACATATTTCTTATCAATTCAAGGGATGTGATCAGGCCAAACTTGTCTGTACGGGAAGGCATTGGTAAGTTGTTGAGTTTCCTAATCCTTTCTGTTGGCCATTTTATGCGATTCTAGAAATGATAGAACTACTTTGATTTCATTTTGAGAGAATAAACATGTCATTTTATGATCTATATATCCAAAGTATGGTTTGTATATTTCATCTCTACTTTCAGATTTAGCTTATACAATTAAACGAATATCCCAGTTAAGCATTGTCTCTTTCAAGAGTTTGTTCTTACGCCTTCTATATTAGTCATAGCTGTGGATTTAAGCAAAGCTGAACATAAGTTTAAGAGATGACGTTGTTTCTTCAAACACAGAGTATACTTGATGGCAGTTACTTCAATGGAAATGATAATGTGTTGTTTTGTACATTTGACATAAGCATTCTGTGCCATTTTGAACCACGTTTATACTGTTGATTTCTCAAGTTCCTACTAAATAGAATGCTATGTTAGCACCCATGAACATCTCCTATGTTACCAGAAAATGGAAGTGAGAAAAGAAAGGGAAAATAGTAGTGGGCTCAGAAGGTTTTGGATACAAGAAATAGGGCTACAAAATTAGAAATAAATAAACAAATTCCAAATATAAGGATAATCATATTTGTGTATATAATGTGTCATGTGACATACATATATGTATTGTTGTGCAGCAGGTAAAGTAAGTCTCGACTCCCAACTCCAAAAAGGTGATATTATATTGGATTTCATTTCAAATAATAAAATTTACATTTACAACATTCCCAATTGCAAACTTATGAAATACAAATAAGCTAGAGTTTTCAGTCCAGTAGACAATAAACAAATAAGCAAAGTCATTATTTGGAACCGTGCCTTCTGCCTCATATTATGCACTGGGAGGATTGCTAAATGAGCTAGAGCCACTTGTCTAACCCTAGTCAATACATCCATGGGTGGGGACTCAGTCATCTAGCATACTGTGCATTCTCTTGCAAAACCACCAAAGGCATCTCTCTATTCTCGTAATTTTTGTGAACTGCCATAAACCTACATTATAGGTGTCCACTAAGGTATTATGGTTGCTACTGAGATTAAAGACAAAAATTTGAGTTTCCATACACCAATTCTTGAGCCTTTTGTGAAGTTAGGTGATCAAAGTTTATAGCAGTGTATTTAGGCCAATGCTGACAGGCTTCACCAAAATTTAGCTAAATTTTGGTTCTGAGTTGTCCGCAGTCCACAAATGGACCAATTTCCTGCAGAGCTAGAGCTTGATTTCCTGGTTGGCTACAGTGCGCAAGCCTAATTTTTTGTGCCTTTCAAAAGTCTGCAGATGCAAGGTTGTGGGTGTTGCAAGTCCAAAATCGCACTGCAAAACAATCTGGAAGTTTGAAGTCTGAAAAACCCAACTGTGGAACATTGATAAGCCAAGACATTGACAATACAGGACAATGTGCAAGACGGTTTGTTGCAGAAGTTGAAATATGTTTCTCACATATCTGAAGTGCCAGTTGTCTGGGTTGTTTGATAGGATTTTCTAGCTATGAATACACTTCTGACATTGTAATTGATATTAGCAAATGCTATCTTTGAGCACTCAATGTTCATAAGATACATCTCCATCACAACCCTTCTCAAGATTTGGCACTATAGTTATTGGAAGTTAGAATCACTAGACTAGACCTGTTATCACTCGAAATGACCCTTGAGGAATTGCGCTCTGAAGCGAACAAAGTTCCTTCTATAGATTAATTTCTCCAGAAAACTTGGAATATGAAGTTATCCATTTAGGATATAAATATTATATTAAATAAAATGAATAAGAATGAATGATTTAGAAATGAGAACGAGAGGCTTGCTTATCTACCAAGCAAGTGTCTCTTCATGAAGAGTCATGTCCTATTAGACATGCCTCTTCAACCTAATTACTAGCTTAACTAACTATTATTTATGATTATTATCTTTTACATTATATTTATATTATTTATACATTTTATTCATTACATTGCCTCCTTCCTCAAAAAGCTTTGTCCTCAAAGCTTGTCGATGAAAAAGGCTTGATCTCTTTTTCGGCTTCGAACGTCTTTCTGTCTTGGAACAGTCATCTTCGTCGATACAAGCTGATATGATCTTCTAAGTGACAAACAAAATTGTCGCACCGAGAAGGATCAGACCATCCGAGATTAATCTTCTGTATAGCATTCTAATCACTGGAATTTTGTAATGACTTGTCCTCGTAGCACTGGGTTGAGGTTACATTACTCTTCTCTGCAACATCAGTTTGTTGTTTCAGTTCTAATTGGTTCAAATATGTAGCATGGTTGATTCGTCTGTTCTCATGATTCAGATGCCGATATGGAACTTTTTTTCGCTAATTTTTCCTTACTGGGCATGCGACAATTTTTATATTTTCTTTTGGCAAAGATGTTGTTGAGTTGGTTATGAAACATTCACTAGGGATGTTCATTGTTTGAACTGCAACATCCAAGCTCGTCTTTTCTTCAACTCGCTTGTCTTCTTCCTGAGTTGTGACATTCACTGAATCGGTATTTGTTGTTTTGTCATCAACTTGAATTCCTACATTTGATGCTTCCTTCTTGATAAGTTGTTGTACCTGGCTTTCTAATGACTTCTTATCCTTCTTAAGTTTCTTAATTTGTGTCAACAATTTTTCACTATGGTTTTTAAGTTGAGAAACTTCTTCATTTTTTTTCAACATTGATTTTGTCAATTTCTTTTTGCATATTTTGTAATACCTTTTTACCTTCTTGAGACATTACTTTTGAAATATCTGAGATATTTTCGGGTGTTACTGAATTTGGTTTTAGTGTAAAATCTTGGAGCGTTATTTTCTTCTTCTTGTAAGAAAATGTTAAAAACTTCTTCTTTGTATTTAGAATAAAGGAACCTAGAGTTTCCATCTAGGGTAAGCCCAAAACAATATCACTATCGCTAAGAGATAAGGTTTGCATGATGAATTGTGAGGTAAAAGTATAATCTCCAATATTTAGGTGTAGATTGCTTATATTGTATTCTTTGCCAAAAATATTTGTTTCAACTATATTTGATTCTGGAGTCACCAATTGATTAGCACATTTAGGACTAACATAATTACTTCTTTCAGTAGGACCGATAGGGATTATGATGTCTCTTCCTGCAAGTGATCCTTTGATTTTAAATAGTGTGTAAACATATGTACTAAAGGTTTCAGGAAACCTTTCATTACTAGTGTCCATTTTTGCCTTGATGTTTTTACGTAAACAATATGTCAGTTGGAGCTATTTTTATTATAAATATCACTTATTTCTTCTATATATATTTTTCAAATATTCTCCTTTAATGTGGATTGTTAAAACTTGAATACCCTTTTATTAAAAAAATACTCCTTAATATTGTTGCCCTCTATATATGTATGTCTTTCTTTATATTAAGACCCCTTTTCAAAATAACTTTATTATCTTAAAATAATAATAGTTTCATTTTTTTTTTTAATAATAAATTGGTCCCTTTTTTATATACTTAATTACTCCCTTGATAACTTTTTAATGTCACCCCCACTTAATAAATATAAAGGTCACATCTTTTCATATGACACGGTCACGATGTTAAAATACCATGGGCTATTGCCATGGGTTGTTTTTAAAACCTCCGTTAAAATGTTCTCCACGTAAAAAGTAAAACGTATTCCTTTTGTTTTTTTTCCTTGACTTTTTAAAATACCATGGGTTGTTTTTAAAACCACGGGCTTCTCCCCGTAAAAAGTTTTAAATATACTTGGTATGAGATTTTGTATCTGTTTTGTTTTTTCTTTTACTTTTTTTAATTTATTTACTTATATTTTTTTT
>APFE030584144.1:0-16325 GCA_000404065.3 Pinus taeda
GTGATAATTATACCAGGATTCTTGAAAGGTGGATCAAAATTGGCGCAGCATGGTGCCAAAATATTATTGCTGAAGTTTTGGTGCATGGACTGATGTAAGTACAGTGGCTCGGTCTCCATAGCTGGATTATACGAGAATTCTTGAAAGGTGGATCAAAATTGGTAAAGCATGGTGCCAGAATCTTTTTGCTGAAGTTTTGGTACAGTAAGGACATTGGTGAAGCTGTGGTGCAGAAGTCGTGGTGCAGTACTAAAATCTTGGTGCAGCATGGTCCGTTGGACAGTGGTGTAGTGTGGTGCAAGGATTATCATTGGTGAATTCTTGGTGCAGCATGGTGCATTGGACAGTGGTGTAGTGTGGTGCAAGGATTGTCATTGATGAAGTCTTGGTGCAGCATGGTGCGTTGGATAGTGGTGTAGTGTGGTGCAAGGATTGTCATTGTTGAAGTCTTGGTGCAGAATGGTGCTTTGGATAGTGGTGCAGTATGGTGCAGAGTTGATAGTGTAGATTGGGTGATGAAGAATGGTGCAGTGTAGCAGGCTTAGTGCAGCATAGTGAAGAGACCTTGAAGACATCTTGAAGCAGCCATTGAAGAGCTTGTGGAGAAATCTCCTGTTGGGCAAAACACTATGAAGACTTCCTTGAAAAGTTCTTGAAGAAGCCCTTGAAGGGGCTTAAAGCAGGTGCAGAAGTTGGACTGCCTTTTGCAAACACCTTGAAGATCTTGAAGATAATGTTGAAGACCATGATGCATTAGCCATCATGAGGTGACCTGGAGATTTTGCTTGGGTATAATGAAGAGCAATGGTGACACCTTCTATGAGACAAGGTTTTCATTGATTATGTAGCGTGGAGACTATAGTGAAGCTGAAGGTTGACAAGGCTTGGTGAAGAAGACTTTGGGAGCCGTAAGTTACTACCAAACATATCTTGATGAAGTATTGCAGTGGGTTGGAGCCTCGAAAAGACAAGGTTGGTGCCTTGGAGGATAGGGTTGGAGCCCTAGAGGATCGGTGTCCTCAAGAAACCAGGTCGGAGCCTGTACTAGAGAAGGGTTGGTGCCCTAGGGGTTGTAGCCTCTAAATGCAAGGTCGGTGCCTTGAGAAGATAGGGTTGGTGCTCTAGAGGTCGAAGCCTCACAAACGACCAAGTTGGTGCTTGGCAACAGGTTGGAGCCTGGGAGATTGAAGATCAGTGTCTTCATCAAGGGTTGGAGGCCTATATATATTACACTTGATTCATTGTAAAGATTATATTAATAAAAGCATTTATTCCCATTGTTCATTTTGTGTTCTAAATATAACTGATCTAACTGGTAAAATTAACAACTGAAAAGAGATACCGATTAATCCCCCTCTCAGTATTTCCAACAATTGGTATCAGAGCCAATACCTTCAGTCAAAACCTAGCAGCTTGAAGGTTAATCCTTAGAATACAAATGGCAAAGTCAAGGAAGAAAGTCTCCAATCCTCCTAAAGATGTGTCTCCCTCAACCACCGAAATTGAAGTCAATCAATTTGTGAAGGCTCCATTGTTCAATGGAAACTTTGATATATGGGAGGCAAGAATGAGGAATTTCTTAAAGACTCAAGGCATTAAAGTCTGGAAATCGGTGATTACTTATAGCATGATGGATGGAGAATCCAAGGAACATAATGCAAGAGCAATGAAAGCAATCTTGAATGGGCTACCTGATTCTATGAAGGCGAATTTTGAAAAATGTTCGTCAGCAAGAGGCATATGGGATAAACTTCATGATCTTCACTCAAAAGGAGCGTTGACAATGATCTCTAGTAAAGAAAATGATGGAAAACAAGAAGGAAATCTAGAGCCCATCAAGGAAGCTAAAGATAAAAGTGATAGCATCAAGGGCAAAGAAGACCTAGAATATAAAGAAAATGAAGAAGATCTCCTCACTAAACTTATGGCTGCCATGGAAGAGATTAACAATTTGAAAAAGGAAAATGAGGAACTTAAGAAGAAAGTGCGAGTTGGTGACCAGGACAAGACAAGGAAGGAAGTTGACCTTGTCAAGCTTCAAGTACAAGAAAGAGATGAGGAGCTCGCCAAAATTAAGGAATAATTTCATCAAACAAGAGAAAGCATCATGAAGAAGTCATATCCATGAAAAATCAATTGGATAAGGCAAAGAAACAGGAAGATACCTTGTCAAGCCAGTGTGAACAAATGCAAAAGAGCTTGAACAAACTTGAAGCAGAGATTGGTCAATACAGGGAAGAGGTCTCCTCCCTTAGATCTCAACTAGAAGCAAGGAAACAAACACAAGGAGCTGAGAAGGCAATGGAAGCTTTAAAATTCATAGAAGGACAAGTTGATGAAGCAGAAAAGGAGAGGAACACCATGATATGCTAACTAGAAGAAAAGGATGATGACATCACCAAGTTAAAATCAGAAATCACTTCTCTTAAGGCCCAATCATGTGAAGCTAAGTTGCACGAAACGGGGAAACGGGTACGAGTTTCCGAAACGGGCACGGGTACGAAACGTGACCCCCCCAAATTTTGGAAACAAGGAAACGCGAATATATGTGAGGTGTATAATATATATATAATGTAGTTAGTTAGTAGGTAGTTATAATAGGACCATTTATAAATGTGTTGCAATCATAAGCAGTATAGTTCATATCATTCTTATTTATTACATTTATGATAAAATTTTCTACTTGTCATATGCATAATACTATAAGTCTTTTAAATTTACACTTTCACAATTTTACTCTTATGATTTATGTCATCCATAATGAAAATAGAAATATCCAAAATCAGCCACAAGAAACTTCTAATTTCTTGGTCTCGGCTGCTTTGATTGGGGATCTCCTACCTACATAGATCGAACGACCTTAGTGCTTCTTGATGAAATACAAGTCATACCTAAGTACCCCTATGCTCATTTGATTATTGGAGTTTCCCCTACAATAGAGGGCTTGGTTCTCTTGATTTAAAATACAAGTTTCCCATGACCCTAGTACATGATTAAATCAATGAAACATTGAATCCCCCCAATCCTAAAATCACTGAAAAACAGATAAGATAAGTCGTGGATTTTGAGTTGAGATCTAAAAAATTCTACTTTCTCCATATGAAATCCAATGAGGGCGAAACCACTCTCAAACACCCTGAGTCATTTCATGGTAATGTTAAAAATTTAAGTAAAAGTGATAAAGTGATATTCTCCTTTATATTTCATTTTCATCCTTTTACTTTAAGAATTTAACTTTACCATGAACTGCATATGCCTCAAACTTCCTGATGAACTACATATCAATACTAGGGCAAAAGTTCACTTTTATAACTTTAGACATGCATCTAGAAGCAACTAGAAGGCATTAGAAAAACCTAATTAAAAATTAGAAGACAAATTAATAAAAAAAAAATTAAAAAAATCAAGTTGCATGTGGAAACGGCATCGTACAGTCCACCTCGAGAAATGTGCTAGTACTACCAGAAACTCGTTTCTAGGCCGTACCGTACGCATTTCCACGTTTCGTTTCCATTTCCGTACGGAAACTCCTCCCCTGCCAGCATTTCCTGTAACTTAGTTTTGGACTAATGTCCCCGAAAGAACCCAATGAGGGGAAACCGGTGCAGCTATCTAAGAGTTTTATTCTTAAGCAGTTTCAGAATACAATCTAGGTGCCAAAAATGGCTCACCCAATAGAGAATTCCCTCAGCAGTAGTACCTCTCAGTCGAAGACAGATATTCCGGCTAAATCACTGGATGAATGATCCCACAACAACATTGCAGCACTTTTGCTGCTCTCTATCACTCTGATAGGGACTATGTCACCCTGTCCAGCCCTCCAGCACCAATCTGCGCCACGAAATCTCCCAGTGTCAACCTCTAGGGTCTGCATCAGCCTCTCTGAACCAGCATCGATCCAGCGTCAGCCTCTCTGGCCCAACGTCAGCCTCTCGGGGCTCTGCGTCAGCCTTTGGAGCCTTTGTGTCTCCCACGCTGGCCCTCCTCAGGCTTTGCGCAGCTCCTAGATGCGTCTGCGTGGCCTCTAGCTAGCTCTGCGTCAACCCTCGCTCGGCTTCTGTGTTGATGCTCCCAGTACTATCTCTGCCTCTTTGCTACTGCATTCATTGCCCCTCAGATGCAACTCTGATCACTCTTTCGATTTCCTCAGCAAGCCCTGCCCCAGAAAATCGAATTCTTGATCAACTCGGTGTGTTCTCCAAGTGACTCTCAAGCCTCATCTTATATTTTTCTCGTTGACAATTTCAACAATCGAGATTAAGTCCCTAATCAATGGCTGAGATTAGATCTGGCTTGATCCATGACTTTTGGACCACTCTAACTCGGTTTTATATTAATTCACATTAATATTTTATTTCCCTAAGTTTAGACTTAGGGACTCCATTAAAAATATTGATTATTTTAATATCTCCCAAACTGGTTAGATTTTGCCCAAACAATTTATTGGTCTTGGAGATCTCATGTGCTTTAGCCTCTCCACCAATTTTCGTGGCTAGAGCACATCCGATGCTACCCCAAATCAACACTCCCTCTAAGCGAGGACTGTGCTCTAGTAATACTCCTCATTGAGCATCACCCTGATCATCCAGCATCAGTCCATATGCTGATACCAAGCCTGCTGCCCAACATCCTTTGCACTGCTACATCATGTACTGCTACCCATGGCCCTGCCACTGCCACTACTACATCCGTATGGCAGCTCCATGCTACTGCCCATGGCCCTGCCACTACTGCATCTGCACTGCAACCCCTCTCATCATGTTGCATCATGTTGCCCATAGCATTGCCACTACTAATTGTTGCACTGCAACTCAGTTACTGAGAAGTAAGTAACTGATCTCCCAACTCTGACATCTCCATCAGGCTAGAAACACTCTCGATGTTGAAGCTCCTTCTATCGCTAAAAAGTGCTCCCTTTCTGACCTCTATGATGTTGCAACAACTCTATGCATCTCGCACTGCTACCTCACGCTGTCTTGGGACTCTTGTACTGTAGCTCCCTCTGTCGGTCCATCCGCATCCATTTCTACCGACATCCGCAAGTCCTGCTACTCCTCTTCGAGGCTCCCATAGCAAGGTATAATCCAAGAGGTTGGGTACCTCGAGGATCCTACCCCTCATCGCCTATAATACATCTGACTACAACTCGATGTCTCCCCACTTCCTCTCAAGTGGCGCATGAGCACTCATGGCATAGTCATCATCTGTCTCCACTTCTTTCTTCACCCTTGCTGGCACATCCTTGGTCTGAGAAGTCTCTCCCTTGCTCTTCTTCCTTGGACACTGGGTCGCATAGTGACCCAATTCCCCACAGTGAAAGCATTTGACCTTGGAGAGGTCCTTCTTCTTCTGCTTCTCCTGCTTTCCCAGCATCCTCCTCTTCTTGATTCTGACCTCATTGTCGTTGCTTCCTGCCTTAGTTAGCCTTATGATCTCTTCTTGATGAAAAGCCACCCATAGTTCCTCCCAATCTGGAAGGGTTGACCTGCCTAGTATGCTCTAGACAAATACCTCCCAATCCTCTGACACTATTTTCAATGCGGTCCTCACCAACATCTCCTCATCCGACATGGCCCCTGTGGAAGTCAGCTGATCCTAGATCTCCTTCAATCAACCGAGGAAGGTGTCTCTCTGTTCTCCCTTCTGCATCTGGTATGACCACAGCTAATTTTCTAGTAGCATATTCCTTTGCACGGAAGTATGTTGATACAATTTCATCAAGGCCTCCCACATCGCATTTGCCATGTCCTTTTCGGCAATATGTGGTACTACATGGTCCTTGACCCCGTCAAGGATGATGCTCTTGGCCCTCACCATTGCCTCCTCGTACTTTTTGTTCTCAGCCGGGTCAACTAGGATCGTTATCATTTTCAAGGCGAAGTGCTTGAGACGATTCCTGTCTAGAACGGACAAGATCCTAGCCTTCCAGACTACAAAGTTTGAGGCTCCGTCCAGTCTGTCCTGATCTCTTACCCCATTCACTGCCATTTCACTACTCCTCTTTCGACTCTTTCGAGTCTCTCTATGTTATGAACTTAAAGTCGTAACAATTAAATAAAATATTAAAATATTATTTAAATAAATAAATTATTAATTATAATCAATTAATTAGCAAATAATTAGTTAAATGAAGGACATCAGTCCCCAAGGGACATGTCTCTCTGATTAGGCATGGTCTGTCAACTCCTATGTAAGGAGCACCGCCTAAGCCTTGTAAGCATCATTCAATTTTTATCAATATATATATATATATATTACATTCAGAATTTATCTGGTGTTCTATTATCGGTTAAAAAAAGATTAGAAATATATATTTCTAACAGTGGTATCAGAGCCAGAAATTGTCTGGTGACACCCATGGCGTTCTGTTGGTCGTCACACTCGACATGCCTTCCATCCACACCCTAAGTTTCGCTGTGCAATAGTTTTGCTATGCAATACTGTGCTCACGAAATAGAGGTGCAGTCATGAAGGGAAAAGACTGCAGAAGCCGAGAACAATCATTGTGACGTCGATAGTCTATGTGTGGGGCAGCTGACCACAAAGGAAGCCCGCTGTGGGCGTGGCTCAGGTTCTAGAACAGTCAATCCCTAAGATACGTTGTTTGTCGTCTGCGTGGTGAATCAGTGTACAGAACTGCTCAGGGTACAATAGCGTACAAAATAGCAACGAGTCTGCAAGTTTTAGCAATGGCCACCGTGGAAAACACTTCATTGTTGTTCGCTGGTCAACACTGCAATCGGATGGGAAGGGCCACGATATTAAACGCGCAGAAGTTACGAGGTCACGTATGGGGTCAACGGATGTGACCTGAGCCGTGAAGTCTATCCATTTAAAAATAAATCAATTTTTTTTTAACTATATCATATAATCACTAAAGTTTAATTAATTAATTAAAAAAACTATTATTATTTAAAATATATATATAATAAATAAATAAATAATTGGATCTTCAAGAAAAAAACGAAATTAAATGGTGGCCAACAACAATGATGAAATGAAAAAGATTCAAGAGGACATCAGCAAGTTGAATAAATGCCTGGATAACGTCAAGAAGTTAGTTAGTAAGAAGGACTAGATGGCCAACAATATCTCTTACTAAAAAACTTGATGAGCCGGCACTTTGGAGAGACAGATCCACCTTCAGCTACACAGAGTCCCAAGACTCCGGAAGGTGAGACTTCTCTAGAGCATGAGTTCTTGAGGCGTGAGAAGCAACAAATACCCCAAATTCACTTCGAAGGAAGCCAATATTATACTCAATCTTTTGGACGGAACCATCTTAAAATCAAAAATGAATTACCTAAGTATGTTGGTAAGAACTTTAAAGGCATTGTTGTATGGGTAAATAAGATGGATGCAATTTTTTAGCAAACCCTCCGCTCGGCGAACAAGAAAAAGTCATGACTGCATCCAACTACTTAGAAGCAGAAGCGTACGATTGGTTTTTGTGGTGGTCGTCTAAATGCACTGGTTGCTCGTTCAATTGGCAAAACTTTAAAAATGCTTTGTTAAAAAGGTTTCATGACAAGGAGGAGGATGATGTCTACGAGAGATTTGTTCACCTGAAGCGAAAAGGATAAGTGAGTGAATACACTCACGAATGGGAAGTATTAGCAGTAAGGCAGAGAGGGTTTTCAGATGAGGAGCTGCTAAAAACGTATCGTTGTGGCCTTAAAGATTACATTCGCGAAGAATTAAAATTGCATAAACCCAAAACCATTGAGGAAGCTAGACACGCAGCCATAATTATCAAGCAGAAATATAAACTTCACAAACCACCATATGCCAGTAACGACAAGACTAACAATTATTCCAAGGGGAAGGCAAGTAAAACCTCATCAAAGAATACTAGTAAGTACGTTCCACCACCATTGTGAAGTGATGGAAAACAACAATCTAATGTCGAAAGGAAAAAGGATGGCAAATGTTGGAAGTGCAGAGACAAGTATTACGCAAGACACAAGTGCGCAACACAAAAATTGTACAACTATGAAGCTGAACAAAAAGAGAAATTTTCAGAAGACAGCTCTGACGAAGAGGACAATGAAGAAAATGCAAACCCTAGTCCAGAATCAGAAGATAATATGCCACGAATCTCCATAGGAGCCATCACAAGGATAGCTCAACCATAGACATTGAAGCTTAAAGGTCACATCAAGAAGCAAAGCGTTATTGTTCTAGTGGACTTAGGAAGTATGCACAACTTTGTAGATGTCAATGTTGCAAAAAGATTGAACATCTTTGCTTACTCAGTAGCAGACTTAAAAGTTATATTAGCAGATGGAAAACGTATAGATGGAGTGGGCAAGTGCCATAAGGTTAAGTTGAAATTAAGCGACTATGCAATGGAGTCCAGTTTTTATACGGTTCCGCTAGGAGGAGTAGATGTTGTTTTGGGGGTACAGTGGTTAAGAACACTAGGCACGTATTCAACAAATCACATAAAACAATTCATTAGATTCAAATGGGATGGAAGGAAATATCAGTTGTTTGGGTTTCAAGCACCACCAATGCAGGTCATCTCCGCTCAATAGATGAAGAAGCTTATTCGTAAAGGGGCACCAGCATTTGTTGCACAATCAGCACTTGGAATTATTATCGACAGAAGGGACTCATCAACCATCAGAGATTTCATCCTTGATCCAAAAATACGAGAAGGTTTTCCAAGATCTACCAATGAAGTTACCCTCGAAAAGGCAAATTAAACACATTATCGAAGTAAAACCAGACTCAACACCAGTTAATGTTAAGCCATATCATTATCCCCATCACCACAAGACAGAAATAGAACGCTTAATACAAAACCTGCTGAAGCATGGAATCATTACGAAGAGTAGAATTCCATACGCTGCACCCGTAGTATTGGTTAGAAAGAAGGACGGATCTTTCCGATTATGTATAGATTACAGAGGCTTAAACAAAATCACTATTAAACATCAGTTCCCGATTTCGTTCATTGATGAAATGCTAGATGAATTACACGATGCAAAATATTTTTCCAAGTTAGATCTAAGATCAGGCTATTACCAAATACGAGTAAGATTAGAAGACGTTGAAAAGACAGCATTCAGGACTCATGAAGGGCATTACGAGTTCAAGGTCATGCCATTTGGATTAACAAATGCACCAACCACCTTCCAAGCAACCATGAATGAGCTCTTTCACCCTTATCTACGAAATTTTGTATTAGTTTTCTTCGATGATATTCTAGTCTATAGTAAGACATGGAAAGAACATCTCAAATATCTAGAAAAAGTGTTGTCTATTTTGGAAAAGAACCAGTTTTACGCCAAGCTATCAAAATGTACATTTGGGCAGAAAGAAGTTGAATACCTAGGACATATTATATCAAGGGAAGCAGTCCAAGTGGATCCCAACAAAATCAAGGCAATCAAAGAATGGCCCAAACCCAAGAACACATCTAAGCTAAGGGGATTTTTAGGTTTAACAGGATATTACAGAAGATTTATAAAAAACTATGCACATCTGACAGCACCCATGACGAATTTGTTAAAGAAAAATGCTTTTAAGTGGGATGACCAAGTAGACAAGTGTTTTGAGAAATTAAAGGAAGTGATGTCAACCACACATGTACTAGCAACTCTTGATTTCTCCAAACCATTTGTAGGCGAATGTGATGCTTCTGGGTCAGGAATTGTAGCTGTATTAATGCAAGACAACCACCCTATAACCTTTGAGAGCAGGAAACTTAATAAACAAGAAGGTTTAAAATCAACATACCAAAAGGAGATGCTCACCATCATATACGCTTTGACGAAGTGGCGCCAATATATGCTTGGAAGTAAATTTTCAATCCGAACCGACCACAACATTCTTCAATTCTTACTTTAGCAAAAGACATTATCAACAGAACAACAAAAGTGGATGGAGAAGTTGTCAGCTTTCGATTTAAAAATATAACACAAGAAGGGAAAGGAGAATGTTGTAGCTGATGCACTCTCACGTAAAGATGACGATCACACAACATGTGCCGCCATGATAGTTGTTCCGTAATGGTTGGACGAAATACGAGCCGAATATGCCAAGGATAAGGATTATGACTCCATGATTAACGATATCAGTCAATATACCAACTTCGAGTGGAAAAATGACATCTTATGGTACAAGGGTAGAATTTACCTAATACCTACATCCAAATTTAAGGTGAAAATACTAAAGGATTCTCACAATTCGCCAGCAGCCGGACATGTCTAATTCTACAAGACTTACTACAACATCCGACAGTCATTCTATTGGAAGGGTATGAGCAAGGAAATTTAGAAATATGTTGCAGAATGTGATATTTGTCAAAGAAACAAGAGCAAAAATATTCCAACTCCAGGATTGCTACATCCACTACACATTCCAAATCAGAAGTGGGAGGAAATTTGAATGGATTGAAGGACTACCTGCATCTGACAGAAAGGATGAAATATTTGTAGTATTCGACAGGCTCACTAAATATGCCCACTTTATGGCTATTAAAAAGACTGACACAACTAAACAAATCGTTGATGTGTTTTGTAAAAATATTTACAAACTACACGGATTTCCTAAGGTCATAGTCACTGGTCAGTGATAGAGATGTAAGGTTTAAAGAGAAATTTTGGAAGGAATTCTGCCATCCAGCAAGAATATCCCTCAATATGAGTTCAGCCTATCACCCCCAAACAGATGGGCAAACCAAAATCGTTAATAAACGCTTGGAAACATATCTTTGTTGTTTCGTTACAGATAAACAAAATAGATGGACACAGTGGCTACACCTGGCAGAATGGTGGTATAATACCGCGTACCACACGTCAGCTAAGATGACACCCTTCCAAGCCTTATATGGTTACGAGCCACCCAGTTCGAAGGACTTTGCACTCCTTGATTCTAGGGTACCAACAATTAAAGACCACTTAGGAGAAAGTCAAAGGATCGTCAACTTACTAAAAGAAAATCTAACCATGGCTCGTAATAGAATGAAACAACAAGCCGACCAACACCGCTCAGAAAGAGAGTTCGAGGAGGGAGATTGGGTCTTTGTTAGACTCCAACCTTATAAGCAACTATCACTAAAACAGCAAGGGAAGAATAAATTGTCAACAATAGAGATGTAAGGTTTAAAGGGAAATTTTGGAAGGAATTCTGCCATCAAGCAGGAATATCCCTCAATATGAGTTCAGCCTATCATCCCCAAACAGTTGGGCAAACCGAAATCGTTAATAAATGCTTGGAAACATATCTTCGTTGTTTCGTTACAGATAAACAAAACAGATGGACACAGTGGCTACACCTGGCAGAATGGTGGTATAATACCGCATACCACACGTCAGCTAAGATGACACCCTTCCAAGCCTTATATGGTTACAAGCCACCCAGTTGGAAGGACTTTGTACTCCTTGATTCTAGGGTACCAGCAATTAAAGACCACTTAGGAGAAAGTCAAAGGATCGTCAACTTACTAAAAGAAATTCTAACCATGGCTCGTGAGTCGTAATAGAATGAAACAACAAGCTGACCAGCGCCGCTCTGAAAGAGAGTTCGAGGAGGGAGATTGGGTCTTTGTTAGACTCCAACCTTATAAGCAACTACCACTAAAACAGCAAGGGAAGAATAAATTGTCAGCGATAGAGATGTAAGGTTTAAAGGGAAATTTTGGAAAGAATTCTACCATCAAGCAGGAATATCCCTCAATATGAGTTCAGCCTATCACCCCCAAACAGTTGGGCAAACCGAAATCATTAATAAATGCTTGGAAACATATCTTTGTTGTTTCGTTACAGATAAACGAAACAGATGGACACAGTGGCTACACCTGGCAGAATGGTGGTATAATACCGCATACCACACATCAGCTAAGATGACTTACGAGCCACCCAGTTGGAAGGACTTTGCACTCCTTGATTCTAGGGTACCAAAAATTAAAGACCACTTAGGAGAAAGTCAAAGGATCGTCAACTTACTAAAAGAAAATCTAACCATGGCTCGTAATAGAATGAAACAACAAGCCGACCAACACCACTCTGAAAGACAGTTCGAGGAGGGAGATTGCGTCTTTGTTAGACTCCAACCTTTTAAGCAACTATCACTAAAACAGCAAGGGAAGAATAAATTGTCACCTAAATGTTATGGACCGTATCAGATAATCAAAAAGATAAGTAGTGTAGCTTATGGGTTAAAATTACTGGACAACTGTTGAATCCATAATACCTTTCACGTATCAAGTCTCAAGAGAGTATTAGGGCAAAACCAAATAGCACAAATAGAAATACCAGAAACCAATGAAGAAGGAAGAATAGTCCTTGAACCTGAAGGTATACTCGCTACTCGATAAAAGGTTTTACGATCTAAGACAATAAAGGATGACCTCATCAAATGGACGAGGTTACCAGAGGAAGATTCGTCTTGGGAATCAGAACATTTTGTGCATCGACACCTAGGCCTACCTATGCTTTGAGGACAAAGCATCTTAAGGGGAAGGCAATGTTATGAACTTAAAGTCATAACAATTAAATAAAATATTAAAATATTATTTAAATAAATAAATTATTAATTATAATCAATTTATTAGCAAATAATTAGTTAAATGAAAAGACATCAAATCCCCAAGGGACATGTCTCCTTGATTAGACATGTCTAGTCAACTCCTATTTAAGGAGCACTGCCTCAGCCTTGTAAACATCATTCAATTTATATATATATATATATAATATATATATATATATATATATATATTATTATTCAGAATTTATGTGGTGTTTTATTATCGGTTAACATCAAATTACAAATATATATTTCTAACACTCTACTTCCCTCCTGGAAGTTCTTGGTGTGACTCCCTCTGAGCCTCGATTTCCCTCCTCGAAACCCTTCTGCCAATGTTGAGATGCCCCACTCCGATCGTTAGTGCAGCTACACTACTGATCCAAATTTCTTGGCTAGAAATCCTCAGTAGCAACTCCCTCCTCTTTGGTCTTGCCCTATTAGGTATTGTTCTGACCACAATGCCCCACCAGCTTCGCTCTGCAACTTACCCATAGCCTCCTATGCCCCAGCAATCTGAAGGTTAGAGCCTCTAGGCTCTGCGCAATCCCGGCACCAGCAAAATCCACACCTCCTGACCACAAGCGTCAATCCTTCTTGACTGAGAAAGATGATTGGGCACTGTGTAGGTCGGATCTGCTCCTCTTCCACTGCGTTGATCCTTCTCCTGGCTCGAACTGATGACGCAGGCACTGCGTCACCCCTTCCTTGTTGCTTTCTGCTAGGAACATCTTCTGTCACTCAGAACAACTATTTCTGTTGCTGCTGCTCTACTCAGCTGATGCCCTTAGTTATCCTGTGATCTGCAACCACGCTCTGATACCATGTTGAAATTTCTAAGTCTATCTGTTAGAAATCCTTCCTGTACTTTCTGATTTATTTCTTCCTACTTGTTCTATTAATTAACAAGTTATTTACCATGTAAATACTGAAAATAAATACAAGATAGTCTCAACGCATACAGATCATCAACTGAAGGAAAAACAAGCACACAAGTGACACCATTGTTTTTGGACTATTGTCCCCAGAAAACCCAATGCGGGAAAACCGATGCAGCTATCCGAGGGTTTTATTATTAAGCAGTTTCAGAATACAACCTGGGTGCCAAAAATGGATCACCCAACATAGAATGCTCTCGGCAGTAGTACCTCTCAATCGGGGACAGATATTTCGACTAAATCACCAGATGAATGATCCCATAGCAACACTGCAGCACTTATGTTGCTCTCTGTCACTCTGATAGGGATTGTATCACCCTATCCAGCCCTCCAGCACAAATCTGCCCCACGAAATCTCCCAGCGTCAGCCTCTAGGGTTTGCATCAGACTCTTTGGCCCAGCGTCAGCCTCTCTGGCCCAGCGTCAGCCTCTCGAGGCTCTACGTTAGCCTCAAGAGCCTCTGCGTCTCCCACACTAGCCCTCCTCAAGCTCTGCACAGCCCCTGGCTGCCTCTGCGTGGCCTCTGGTTGCTTTTGCGTGGCCTCTACCTGGCTCTGGGTCAACCCTCTCCTAGATTTCGCGCTGATACTCCCCGTACTATCTCTACCTCTCTACTACTGCATTCACTGCCCCTCAGCTGCAACTCTGATCACTCCTTCGATTTCCTCAGCAAGCCCTGCCCCAGAAAATCGAATTCTTGATCAACTCAGCGTGTTCTCCAAGTGACCCTCAAGCCTCCTCTTATACTTTTCTTGTTGACAATTCAACTGCCGAAATTAAGTCCCTAATAGTGTTACTTGGGAGCGGGAGCAAAAGCGGGGAGCGGGAGCGAAAACGGGTGCGGGAGCGACATTTTCAGAAGCTCCCGGTTTGGGAGCGAATCCCAGAGCGTTTTTTATATAATATATATAATTTTTATATTTTGATACATATATGTCAAAAAAAACATGTAGAATGATGAATTAGATATAAAAAACATATAAAAAAAATAGATTGAACCATATAACAACAATCATCTAGAAGTTATAATCTTCATCAAGTTGTACTTGTAAGCTAAGTGTAACCATTACAACAAATAATATCTAACATGAAATGAAATGTTATAAAATGAAATGAAATGAAACAACTTTCAACTTTCATGAAGCATCATATTCATAATTCATTACTAATGAGTTATAATTGCCAACTTCAAACTTAAATTGTCATATATTGTTTTAAAAAATATCATAATAAATATGAAAGAGTCAATAGTTATAAAAACTACTAGAAACTAGAAAAGACAAGTAAATCTATTATCTATTGCTTATTGTTAAAGTCACATGGAATGTAAATAGGTGGATGATAAGACATTGAATGGATTATTATTGACATGATATACATTTATAGTACATTTGTGTAACTGTTGGGTTTCACATCCCAACGTATCTTGGACTCTTGTGGTTGTTCACATTCTACACCAACTCATAGAGGATTAGGTGTCCAACATTCACCCCCTTAATCCGAAGGGGTATGTATGAGTCCAAGAAGAGAGTTGTAATACAAAATGTGCAAAAATATGCATGGCAGCACTAAGTTGAATGTGCTCTCTGAAATGTTGGTATAAGGGGGGTGGTTTAAGGATGACCACCAACACTGGAATGCTTAGTGCAGTTACCGAAACTCTTCCAAGTCTGGCATGCAGCTCAGGTCTTCTGCTAGAGGAAGTGCTCCTGATGTTTTGAAGAGGGAAACCTTCAACCAATAAAGGGAGGTCTCACCCCGGATAAAAGGGAGAACCTCAACCTGAAAAGGGAGGTCTCAACTTGTGATGGTTTAAGGATGACCAACAACTCTGGAATGCTTAATGCAATTCCTAGAACTCTTCCAAAATTGGCAAGAAGTTGAAGTCTTTTGCTAGAGGAAGTGTCCCCAATTATTTGAAGAGGTATCACAGACTAAGGCATGCTCAGGGCATATTTGTCTCTGGCTACAACTCTGAATCTGGTATGGCAAGTTGTGGCTCAGGCTCGCTTGATGTGGCTTTGAAGCTTGTAGATGACCATTGTTTCCCCCCTGTCAGATACAAGGTGAGATGATGCAGAAAATTCAACTACAAGACTATTCAATATTCGTGAACAAATCATGTCGTATGAGCAAAATATATTCTTGGTTGTTGAAGCCCATTGCCAAGAAGCGATCTGTTGTCGCGCAGATTGACACGACAATGCTCAGACCGGGGGCTGTCACTCTGATCCCCGATCCCTCCGTTTAAGCCTGTCTCCCGCAGCTAAGGGGGGTAGACCCTATGAGATAATGAAGACCAACTGGCAAATAGTTGGTTGGGAGACACGAGACACGATTAAGATAAGCACTAAAATGATTTGATTAGTTAGCAGACCAGTGCCTAGAGATTGTTGTTAAAATGATTACTTGTTAAATGATATAGAAAAAATAAACCGTGACCAGCAATCATCTGTCATCGGCTAAATCACATGACCAAAACGATATCCAGCGACTGAAAACTTCGAAAAGATAAATGCTTAAAACCACCACGAGAATCGTAAATTATTAACCAGATATCAATTTCGTGTCTCGACTTGAAAATTTTAGATCTCAGCATGAAAAGTAATTATTGAAAACCACTGAATCTGGCAAAAATAATTTTCCACGATGAATTTTTATAGCTTTTCTGACAAAATTTTAACTTAAAACAAAAAAAAAATTAATCCTAAGCCCTAAAAGAATTTTTTTTTATCTGATTTTTCACTTTATATTTTTTTATGATTTTTTTAACAAAATAAAACAAAATTTGTTTTGAATCTAAACTAATCCTAAATCAAAATAAAATCTTAAAACCCTAACTATAAATTTTTT